>JAOEHY010043671.1:0-12578 GCA_025447955.1 Psilopsiagon aurifrons | reverse complement strand
TCAGCGTGCCTTCCAGGAGAATCCGCTCCAAGATTTTGCCAGGCACAGAGGTGAGGCTGACTTCTCTGTAGTTCCCCGGCTCATTCATTTTCCCCTTCTTGAAAATGGGGCTTATATTTTCCTTTTTCCATTCGTCGGGAACTTCACCTGACTGCCATGATTTTTCAAGTATGATGGACAGTGGCTTAGCAACTTCATTTGCCAGCTCCTTTGGGACCCACAGATGGATTTCATCAGGTCCCATGGACTTGTATATATTCAGGTTCTTCCAAGGGACCATAAGATTTCTAAAGTTTGGTCTTCAGCTGCTGTGGAAAGACCTACTTTGCTTCCTTTTCCATGTCTGCTTCTTGATCTATGTGGCAGATGGTTAAGGATTTTTCAGTGTATCCTATAGAGGCGGATTTTTACCAATTTACTTTTAGTGGATGGCATTCTCCTTCTCCCCAAAAGCCATCCAAAAATGTAGACAAGTGATTTATGTTGGGGGATAAGTGGCCAGTGTCTCAGTATTGCACAACAAAATCAAGGCACTGGAGGTTAGGAAAATAAAAGAACACAGGTGGAAAAGAGCAGTTGCCTATTTCACTACAGCAAGAAAATTGTAATTTGAATCTGAGAGCTGAAGAAAGAACCATGCAAGAACAGAACATGCTGATTGTTACAGCTGGTGGCGATCCACATTACAGAGCCAGCTCTCTCAGGGGAAAGGAATATGTCCAAGCCATGATGGTTTGATTAGTATCAGTACTTGAATTCTCAAGGGCTCTCCACCAGTAAGTGGTATGTAGGCACAGAATCAACCTCATCTATTTTTCCTGCCAAAAACATATGAAATATTTTTCTTTGCAGGCCACTAGCTTCAGGTCGATTGATTTGAAACTTTTAGGTATGTCACTAGAAATGTGTAGTAAGGCTGCAACCACAGAATGGGCCTAAAGGTAAACAGTACATGAGGCAAGAGGCAAGGATGAAAAACTGGAGTTACGACAAGGAATGAAAAAACTATTTGTTTTCATCTCTTGTATTATATTAGTGCCTTTAAAAAAAAAATACGTAAGACTCATCATGGCCCAAATTAGACCAGAATGATGCTAAGGAAGTCAAGAGGGGGTGTGTGAGAAGCAACACATGGAGAAAATCTTCATGTGTTCTCAGGCTGACACAGACAGCTATGTCAAAGCTCATCTGATAAAGACTGAAACTTCTAGGCTCATCTGTTTTTTTCTTCCATCTATCAGCCCCTCACACTTGTAAACTGGTATTAAAAACCTAGAAACAAAAGCCGAGACAGTCATCTATAAGATAGGAATGGGTTTTTTTCGCATGGTCACACGTATCAATGGGACATCTAAAACCACAAATAGCATGAAATACAAAAGCTACAGAATCTCTTTCCATGTGCCTCAAATCGTACCCTGACACTCTTATGTCATGGCAGCAGCTTCTTATTTCACAGTAAAACCAATCTTAAAAATCATTATGCCAAGGACAAGAAAGCAAGGCAATAATCTCCCTACATCTAACTTTAAAATTTGTCAAGTTTCTAATTTTCATAGCATCTGAGTAATTTTGACAGGAGCAAAACCTATGAGCCAATCATCTTCCCCCTTCCTTTGTGTTTAAGACTGTGTATGCAAATGCTTTTCTTCAGCTATGCTGATTAACACACAGCTACTTCAAGTTTTTATGCGCTTCTGTAAATACCTAGCATTGGCCAGAGATAGTCACACATCTGAGCCAGTAGGGGCCTTCACAATGAAAGTCTCCAATGATTTCAAATGCATTTGTTAAGCACTCCACCAAAATGGCTTTCTCACTTTAGAACATATCCTATGTCATGCCAAGGAGGATAAAACCAAGAAAATATTAGTTCCATAAAATATGACTGTGCATAAGAAACATACAAGAAATTATAGTTCTGAATTCATATAAGCCTGGGCTGAACTGCTTTACCCATGAAGTCTAATGCATTAGAATAGAAATTCTTTATTTATTAAATAAATAGGCTATTCTAATCTGGTTTTAGAGAAAGTTTATCACTTCTTTTTTGATTGTTGACTAGCCTCAAGCTTTTTCATCATTTATTGGAACATATTTCATTCAGATTTTATGTTTGTAACAAAATTTAAGCTTTTCTTAGATGGCTGTGTTTAGGCCATTGTTAAAGCACCTTATTTCTCCAGAGATTATGGGTGTCAAAACTGCTTCTGCAGGAGGCCATACTTGAATTTTGGGATCAGATGGAAATAGGAATGCAGGAGCTTCCTGAGCAACCTAACAAGATCTACCACTAAGCCTTGTTTCCCCTTTTGCTCATAAAACTGTGCTTTCACTTTATCCAACAGACCTGCTGACATAACAGGTCCTGAGATGTCACAGAAGCTACAAGCTGACCCAAGAGCTGCAGACCTTATCTCTTTAAGCTGACTTGCTCCCCACCGAAATGAAAAACAGCAAAGATGTAGATAGGTAGATGAATAGGAAAAGAGCCATAAAAGCACTACTGCCACAATTAACTCACACTTTTCAAGCAATCTATAAGAGAATCTTAATAAAAGAGACGAGCATATCCCATTTCAAGAAAAAAAGGGAGAAAAGACTATTTTCCGTGACTGCCATTCCCACCACCACCCCTTTTTTAAACATCATACAAAGATCTTTCCATTTTTCAAACAAGTAATGTTAATACTATGTGAAGCACCATTAACTCTTCTTGCACGCTCTGTGATTTTGCTTTTTCTCAGTAGGGACAGAAAGCACAACCGCAGACTATGCAGTTAATTGTAGCGTGGCTGCTGCCTCAGCAGTGCTATTAGGACTGGTGGGAGAACCACAGGGTAGAACTGAAGAGGTCCAATTCAAGGATGGCTAAAAGCCACTGGGTTTAGGGGGCCCCTGTGCCAAATGTCAGGATTCTACTTCATTTTTGGGTTCTGTTTTCGTATATCATGCACACCCTGGAGAAGGAGAATCTGTAAGACACAGAGTATATTTGTTCTACCATATACGTCTACACTGGCAGCTGCAGAAGTGTCATGCCCAGGATCACTGCCAGTAGCATGTGCATTGACAGTTGCATAGACAGAAGATCTGGACATCAATCCAACAGGGCATAAGAAAGGCATTTTGACACAGCACTTTAGTGTGTATTAGCTACAGAAATACAAAATGCCTTCTACATTATTACATTAAAATTTATAATTCTAACAGAAAGTCTGTACTCACTATCTTAGCTGGCTCTTGAATCCTTGTTTTGCAACAAAAACAGTATTTTAGACTTAAAAGGATATACATTCACACTTGGCTACATTTATACCAACAGCCACTATTCAGTTGCTTCTCAAAGGCCTGAGACACCTATGTTATTCTTAATATAAACTTTATGTCCATATTTTCACAGCCCTCCCATCCCCTTCTTAAAAGTTAACATCAGTATATCCACCTAATTGCACAGGTAGATAATTTTACTTATGGGAATTGACTGATTCACTGAATTCTTCCTGGAAATGTTACACTGCAAAGCTCTGCGTCATTTGCTACTAATGCAACTGCAAGAGCACACAGTTACCCCATCCCTCCGCTAGCTTGTTCTCCCACTACTTTCAACAAAAGATCATTGGAAAGCACTGAAAGTTAATATGATAAAATGTAACAGAAAAATCACATCAAATTGAAGTCTCTTATATAATAGCAAGTGTTCTGTGTCTTCAGCAGTGGGTTGGTGTAAATTGAAACTCTGAACATTACCATGGGGGTGGAAGGAGAAGGAGACATAGCTTATAAAGGCTGTACTTTTTAGCCTGAGGAATTCAATGCAAGAAGGTCAATCCAGTTTATACAGTCTGCATATTAAGTACTTAAAACATCACATAATGTACCAGTTCAGAAGAATCAGAGTATAAGACTATTTCAAGAAGCACCATAAGGTAAACAAGAGCATAGAAATTCAGCAAAAATATTCTATCATTCATGTTCATCAAGAGAGCATACTAGCCTTATTTCCTTATTTACACCCAACCTAATAACTCCTGATCATGGTTTTTATTCCTAAAATGTGGTCCGTTAGCACCCTTCTTATCCATACAGCTTTGCTGAATACCAAGAACACAAAGGTATGTAATAAGTCACTGAGTATTTTAAGCAGGCAAAAACCTCAGTGGAACTAACGGTTAATTTCCTATCATCTTCCTTCAGAAAACTACTGGGGTTTTTTCCACATCTCATGGCAAGCAGATTCCCGGCATCAACAGTATATGATGTGAACTCTTTCTTTCAGCTCTCAAATTATTCTCTGCTGCTGTTAAGCAGCGGATTAGACTAAAAGGAAGCTGAACACTATCATAATGGTGGGAAAATATGCGGAAAGTAGTATATATAGGCTGTGCTGTTTAGGCTAAAAATAAGAAACAGAATGTGTGAATTATTTTCCCAGCCAAGTGATATTCCCTGCATCTATTTTATATATTCTGTAGCTTACGAGTATGTTTTTGCTCACTGAACACCCAATTAGCTCATATACATTCATAGACCATTTCAACTGTTTTGATTAAAACAGACATAACAAGTCTCTCTGCATAGTTTATTGTTGGCATAAGCATTGAATCACAGGACAATTTTGGAGGGCACCTCAAGAGTCCAACATCCTGCTAAAAGCAAGGTAAGGTCTGAGATGAGACCAGGTTATTCAGGGCTTGATCCACTAAGGTCCTAAAAATTTCCAAGGACAAAGACTGCAAAGCCCAAAATAATAAGGCTAAGAACATGCATTACCTGGTATTTTCTTTCCTGACTGCTTGACTCCTAAGTTGACAAAGAAAAATTTAAACATCTCGAGCGTGAATATATACATATGTATACATACTCAAAGCAAAATGTGTTCATAAATCTATTCATGATGCTTTCTGCTCCCATGCTTTCAAAGAAAAATGCATTTTTTTTAATACTGAAAGAAGTGAATAAATGGATAAAGAAAATGTGATGGCTTGATGGCTCTATGACTGAATATTGATTGATACTTTGCCAATCACCACAGAAAGATTCCTGAGTGGCATTACTATAGGTGTTAGCCCCAAGTCAGTGCAAGAGGAAAAAGCTATTTCTGCTCAAAGGCTGAGAAAAAATGTTATGCATTTCCACACCTCAAAAACCATTTACATTTTGTTTTTAACAGCTCACTTGATCTTCTTAAACATATGACATAGTTCAAGCTATGTACTGGTGCTGTGGTTTAAGACCAGCTGGTAACTCAGTACCACGCAGCCGCTCACTTACTCCCCTAAATTACTCCCTCTGCTCCTGGAGGGAAAGGGGGGGAGAACAGAAGTAATGTAACTCCCACGGGTTGAGATAAGAACAGTCCAGTAACTAAGGTATAACACAAAGCCACTGCTGCTACCACAAATAATAACAATAAGGGAAATAACAAGCGAAGAGAATACAACGGCTCACCACCCGCAGACCAATACCCAGCCCGACTCAGCAGTGATCTAGCCCCTTTAGGTAACTGCCCCCAGTTTATATAGTGGGCATGACGTGCTGTGGTATGGAATACCTCTTTTGCTAGTTTGAGTCAGGTGTCCTGTCTCTGCTTCTTCCCAGCTTCCCCTCCTCCCTGGCAAAACATGAGACTCAGAAAGTCCTTGGTCAGACTAAACGTTACTGAGCAGCAACTAAAAACGTCAGTGTTATCAGCATTGCTCCCAGGCTGAAAGTCAAAACCACAGCACTGCACCAGCTACTAAGAAGGAGAAAAATGATTGCTACTGCTGAACCCAGGACAACTGGTAAGCATTAACACCTGCTATCCAGCACTGATGGATTCATATTCCATACTGGAAATCCAAGCATCTTTAAGTACAGTAAGTTTAATATAAAATACTAAAACTGATTCACAGTAGCTCTCGAGAGGAACATTCTACCTAATTGAGAATGTCTTTAGGACAAGTGTGTTTGTGCCTAAACAGTACAGCAGCTGTAAAATGATTGCTTAAGTAGATTGTTTATTGTAAAAAGTCCTTAGTACAGCTTTCATTATTCTTCATTCCACTTATTTCTGTACAGCTTCTTACACTGCATCTTTCACTTAAGTATTTGAAATCTCCATCAAAAGACATGGCTAACCATATTTGGGTTCTATTCCCTCTGATCCTCTTTCTTCAAGGAACACTATCACATATACAACCTCGCTGAAGAGAATGGGAAGAAAAAGTGGGAGTCTAAGTATATGTGGTGTTACTTGTTTCTGCTAGAGAAGAAGCATTGTTCATTTACCTGAGCAAAAGGTAAGGTTAGCTGTTACCGTCTTTAGCTCCTGTGAGAGTCTGCTACACAGACATTGTGTCACTATAAATTTTAATAGTATTAATCCTTCCAGTATTGTCATAATTCTGCAATTATATTATCATCCTTACTGCTTGCCAAAGCAACATGCACAGTCTCCTAAACGATGCAGACTATTTCATTTAATTAAGTGAAAGCTGTCTTAATATCTTTCATGGATACTGCTATTTGAGGCTAAAGAACACAACAGTTGATTTACATTTTTGTGGTCACTTATGGTTAATGTTCTAATAGTCTTCATTTGTATTTCATTATTATTATGATGAGAGGATAAGCACAGGCCATTAATATGAATAATAACCATTTATGTACCATTAAATCTTGCATGGGATTATACTAGATTGCAGAAGCCAGTAGTATTTTACAAATACACTATTGTCTCCCACAGTAAATTTATCTCCTGTATCTTTTCTTAGGGGCTTCATTAACAGACATAATTTGTTCAGCTGACAGTCCTCAAAGAATCTGAGAAACATCAACTGCACCTCTTAAAAACATTTGCAAAACAAACAGATAAAACCAAGCAAACTTACTAGGTCTTTATAGTGGAAAAGCACGTCAAATGATACAATTTCAACAGGAAGGAATAAATACGAAGGCTTACCTGAAAGAAAAACAAAAGCTACCTGGTTCCATAAAATTGTATTCTTCATTTTTAAGTTTCCAAATAGCAAAGGCAGTAAATTTCAGGCATACAATCACATTTATACTCACATGTTACTTTCAAAAACACGAAACTGGAAGTGAGCTTCTGCAAACCCTACTTCTACTCAATAGCACTCACTCAGTTCCACATACTTCCAACTTAGCACAATATAGCACCTACTTGAACAGTTTCCTCTTCTCAGATAACTCCATGATGTGTCCATCTCACTTCCCCAAAGGAGATCTCATTATCTATTCTAAGAATAATTTAGGGAAAATTCTTACATAAAGACCAAGTGCTCAAAAACACTGCACCTGCCTCAAATCTAAGCAATAACAGTTCTGAACAAATGAATATTTTTAAGGGCAACAATTTCCAAAAAATCTACATGTGACATGATTTTCAAAATAAAGTAGGCTGGTATAAAAACAATCATCTTTGAAAAGAAACTAATAATTCTTATGTGAGCAAAATACTTAGAGGCAACTTATAAGAAAAATTAATATGAAATTAAATCTGCATTTTAGGACCATACAACTGCTTCTCAGAACTATAATTAGCAGCACCTATGCTAAAAAAGGCTCATTGGTTGTGGAGGTTTGAGTACCTGACTTAAAATCAAGAACCACTACTGCCACAGATAAAGGAATACTTCTACTAAAGGAAGCTTCTAGCCTGTTTAGCCTAGTGTAGAATCTCCTTCTCCAGCTACTTGTGTTTACCCAGAATGACGAGGGATTTAGCAAATCTGTATATATATGCTTTCCATGACAACTGCCTGTCAGGTTAAAAGCATCATTAGAACTTGGGTCCCTCAATGCTAAGCATCACCTATCAACTCAAAACAGAATGTCATTATGTCCTATTAGATTCTTCTCCTTTTAATTAGACTAATCACTACCTCAAAAACAAGGATCACCAAACACAACTCCACAAACTGTGTATGCACATTATATATGTATCATTTGATAATTTTCAAGGACACATGATAGGGTCTTTCAAAAGGCTAACTAACTTCCTCTAATACCAGCCCTGCTTAGAAGCAGCAAGAAATACCGCAGAATAATTTGAACAGCCTGTGATCTGATCAGAAAGGCAGTGATGTACTTGTCACAGGATGATTGGACTGTGCTACTCAGCAAAGGCAGAGATTCAGGAGAAAGGTTGTGAAGGAGACCCAGTGAGTAAGCCCAGACTTCTTGAGCACAGTACTTACTGGACTGATATGTACAGCAAGGAAACTGTGAAGTTGTTTGCGTCTATCCTGTCAAGAGAAGCAGAATTTTGTGCCTTTTTCTGGGAATTAACTAAGAATATAGTTCAATAATTTAATTTGTTTAAAACAGTAGAATCTGTATCATCAAACTTCAGCTGCTTGAACAAAAAGAAAAATATTATAGTCTCTAGAGATGATGAGAGAGGGAAGACAGAAGAGTTACACATTCATCCA
The DNA here is from genome assembly GCA_025447955.1 of Psilopsiagon aurifrons. NCBI lineage: Eukaryota > Metazoa > Chordata > Aves > Psittaciformes > Psittacidae > Psilopsiagon > Psilopsiagon aurifrons. The sequence goes on along the minus strand of JAOEHY010043671.1, from coordinate 4,140 downwards.
TCAGATTCGTTAGTCCATTACACATATTGATCCTTCATTTACTAAAGTAAATACCATATGGTGTTGAATATCTCAATGTAAAGCTCAGTAAGGAATCCAGTTAATGACAGCCACCAGGAGTAATCAGGCCAAAACCACAGCTAACATACATTCACTTTCATATATCTGGGGCCAGCAAAATGACTGTACTGCATTGCAGATGAGATGCAATTCTCTAACTAAAAGGAAATCAAACTGACATATATGTAACAGGCTTTGTACTGAAATAAGAGCTGTGAATAAGCCAAATAATCCAAATAAAAAATACTCATTCAGCCCCTCATGTGGAGAAAACTGACAATTTCTGACCCAAGCATCCAGCCCTAGTGTTCATTGTTAAACATGGATCTGATATAAAATAAGGAATAGATAATCATAACTGAGAATGAGTACAACTATGCTCAAACGATTCCTTTGCACAGAGCTACTGGAAAATATCAGAGGCGAAATTAACTGCTAATGATTTCATCATGACAATCACCAGCTCTATTAGCTTAATGGTCCATAGTAGCAGAATACAACTGCAATGCAGCCTGGAGTTTCAGATAGTGGAGGGCAAAGTTCCAGTTTGTGTTCATAAGTAAACTACTGCCACCTCTCCTGCAGGCTTAATCCTGCCTGTAAAAACCTAGCGGGAATTTGCAATCAAAGCAAGGTTTCTGATCAAGGTTGTATGAATAATTATTCCTATAGTTAATATGCCAAACTAGGACTCTAAAAAGAAATTCAGAGTACTCCAGATTTTTTTTTTTTTTTTTTTTAATACTTGCGGATAAAATTGAAGGGAAAAAAATATGTTGACGTATAGCACTCTCATTTAACATAAGCACAAAGCTGTATTTAAGAGATTTAGAACCAAAAAAGGTTTATCTTACTTAAACTAAGCAACAAGGGCTTTTTTTTTTTTCTTTTTATTCTGCTTTGACATGGTCAAAGCTATTTGACTTTCAAAGATATACAGTTGCAAAGGGGAGGGAATTCAATACATTCAGTATACAAACTACTGATAAAAATATGTAGTCTGAGAGAAGTTCCATCAGAAATTTTTGCTCACACTTCACCAAATGTCTTCAACTGCACCTTTGTATGTTTGCAAGGATCAAACATTCAGTACTGTCTTTGTCCTGTAACCTTGTGTGACCTGTTTTCTGACCTCTGTTCTCATCAGTTTCATTGACCATTGCCAGTCTCAGATGTCCCCTTTTTTGTCCCACTTTACGCTCTCCACACCAAAGGGATTAACTTCTAAATTTGCACACAAACTCAAACATTCTCCACCTTAATATTGTCTCACACAAGACTGCCATATTCTTTTCTGGAACTTTTATAAAAAGAAAGTGGCAGAAAGTAGCTCTATTACTTTCAAAGAAGCAATCCTGCATGTTCACGGAAGGTTATGGAGAATTTAGTCTACATTAATTAAAAACCTGTATTTGTCACAGCTGTAGAAGCAAAAGGATTTCTATACCAAAAGAGTATCCCTCTGTGATGCTGCATCTACAAAGACACAAGTTGAACGAAGAAGAATGAAACTACACCTTAATCACTGCAGAAACCGCAAGTGTATCAAAAGCAATTCTTCAGAGGCACAATGCTGGAGGTTGCCATGGCAACTCTTCTCACTCCTTCCCACTGATTTTTGGCAAACATTTTTAGATTATTTTTTTAAAGCATTTTTACTCTTTCCCTCATAGCCCCTTTTCCCCTCTTCACACAATATGAATGATACCACTGAAAGTGAAAAGCATGCAAAGCCACCAGTGTGCAGTTACTTCAGACAGAAGACTGAAGATACATCCAGCCTATACATGGTATGGGATTTAGGCTATTACAGTCCAGCTATCAAAAAAAACCTCCTTTATTTATTTTATTTTTTTTTTTTTTTTGTCTTTGTAGAAGACATTGTAAGTTGTTGAGCTGTTTATGTACTGAAAGATTCTAGACAAGAACCAGTTTAAAAGGCCTGGGAACCTGAGAGGTCCATTATGCCTGCAGACAAATTTTATGTCCATAGTCTCCTCTCACACTTTTCATCTAAAAAGCTAGCTTGTTGCCCATGCATCATTCTGAAGTCAAAATGCGCAAGTGTTCTGACTGGTAACAGAAGGATTCTATGGTTCTTAAGATTATGTTCCCAGATTACCTCTAGAAAATAGATCCAGGAAAAAGGCAATCTTCTCCACCTGCACTGCAGTCTCAATTTGTTCCACTCATTCTATTGGCTGTTCTCTTCATATTATGGCACAATGTGCCATAAATATTCTAGAGTACCTGACTGCTCACCAGCTGAAGTTACACACTTTAATGCCCCTTTAACTCAATGATGCCCTCAGGGACATCTCTGTGTGACAGATCACTATGCCTTGAATACATGATGCAACCTCCTGATAGGGTTTCAAGTCAGCTAATAGGATTTTTTGCCACAACTTTGAAATACCTGGTTTTGCTGCACAAGAAAAATTGTCTTAAACTTTTGACTAAGCTATAAAAGGCAGCATCAATGTGCTATTTCTCTGTGCTCAAAGTACAAGGATGAAAGTGAAGAGCTAAGTTTTCCCAGGATCAGAGCCTGTCTCTGGCTACCCTGTGAAGCCCACAGAATGCTCTCCTGCTCCCAGCAATGGGTGTGCACCCATGGGTGCTCTCCCTTGCACAGCCAGGTTCTCTGGAAAGGGAACCCATTTCCAATTTTAAAGGCAGATGTGAAGATACACTATTTCTTCCAACCTCCTTCTCCAGAGTGTGTCTGTCTCAGAGCACAAGACCACAGTTCACAGTCTTTTGAATAAAATTTCATACTAAATTAACTACATTTTCCATTAAAATAAAAATTTATGCCTTGATCTTTCAAGGAATATTGCTCAAACATGCTAACAGTGTTCTGGGATATGTTTTTTTGTGTTCTATTTTATTTCAAGAAAAGTAAAATTATTTTGGAAAAGACAAAGTTCTATCTAGTCCAGTGTCCTGTTTCAAGTAGTGGCCAGAACTCAGGGTGATTCCAGCAACTGCGGACTGCATTTCAATGCAAACCCAAAGCCTATGCATACAGCTGAGGGAAGATCTCAGTATTTATCGATTTCTGATTTAGGTCCTGTAAGTATTTCACTGATTTTTCTACAATTAACAATACCCATACAGTACTACACATCCCCTGAAAACCCAGAGGACAGTGACCAAATGATGTAAATCCATGCTGATAGCTTATGAAAGGCAGATACTTCAACTCACATTCAAATGCAAGGAACGCATGAGTTTTTAAGCAAATGACCAGATCATACTTACCCTGTTGTAATAGAATACATGAGATTTAGCAAAGGAGTAGTCAGTTATGAAACACTGCTGGTGCTTGAAAGAATTCCCCGCAAAACATATGTATTACCATTGGACAGTTTCACCAATCCTCTAGAGGAATGTCACATGAATACCTACTGAATTGTCCTCTATAATTACTTCAGATCAGTTAAGCTGATTCTATTATGTTGAACACATATAAATTTAAATTAAGTACAACCATAGGTACCAGATAGTATCGGTTATATTTCCTAAGATGAAAACAGAAAAATTGTAGGTTTGTCTTACTAAAAATGATACAAAATACGTAAGACTCATCTGTACTGGAATAAAGCTATTTTAAAAAAAAGTCTCAGCCCTTCATTCTTTGTACTTGCTGTTCCAGATTTCAGCATTTAAGAATAAAACGCAGCACTTGAAGATTTTGTTTGGTAACATTATACAATTTTCAGTAATTATAAACATTATAGTCTACGGTTGCTGCCCTACTACAGTAATTCCTCAGAGGAGATGAGACTTCTTGCCAGCGATGAAGCTGCTCTTTTAAATCATGTGGCAAAGGTTCATGCAGCAAGATCTACAATTCTCAGACTCAAGCCCTCCCAAAGTTTTAAGGACACAGCACATTCAGCTATCACTACCTTACTAATTACTGCATGTCGTGGTTTAAGCCGTAAATCAGCCACGCAGTTTGTTCACTCACTTCCCCCTTTTTCTTCCCTCTGCTCCAAGAGGGATGGGAAGGAGAATCGAAAGAATGCAACTCCCACAGGTTGAGATAAGAACAGTTTAGTAACTAAGGTATAA
>JAOEHY010043668.1:0-32639 GCA_025447955.1 Psilopsiagon aurifrons | reverse complement strand
CCATGGCAGGGGGGTTGGAACTACATGATCTTAAGGTCCTTTCCAACCCTAACTATTCTATGATTCTATGATTCTATAGTAGGCATCAAGGTTAATTATTTTTTGAGCTCCTTTCTGTTTTTAATTCTTAATCTTAGCTTTTATTTGTTAAACATGATTACTTGTAGTCTTCCAGTGAAGTTAATACATTGTTACTTGTGTTTATCAGGAACTAAAGAAAAAAAATGTCTGTTTATTTTACTACTTAAAACCTAATATAATATTAAATAAATCCTTCTATTTTGAGTATTTTATTTTTATTTATTTTTTAGTAATCGTTTTTTTCTGTTTTACAGAGTTCTGGACAGCTCTACCATCAGTAATATTCTGGTGGCATCCCACACATTCCTTACATTTTAATTTCAGTAATAAACTAGCATTGTTCAAGTCCCTCTGAGGTGAAACCTGACTATCTCAACTTGTACTAGAGACTGTTTAATCTAATTAAATGTTTTCTCAGGCTCTTTAATAATGTGGGTGTTTACTGATGTTAATTCCTCTTAAAATGAGAACCTCTGATCTATACAGTGTAAACTGAGAAACCAACCAAAGAAAACACCAATCCAATAACTGACCATTTTGAGAGTGATGACTGCCACAATTCTAAGTCTTAAAAATAGATTTGTTTCTTATCTAGCAGTGTGCAGTTTTATATTAATGTAGTCATATAAATTAAAAATACATATATGAAATATTTAAAACCAGAAACTTGGTGTGAGCAATTCTGGAAAAATAAAAAAGAAAATGAAGTTGAAATGAAGAGAAACAATTGCTGATCTCTTTATAATATATAGTTTCATAATATAAGAAATAGCTAAGTAATGGGGAATAAGAGGAATCTGGAATCAAGCTTGAGTAGTAAACAGAGCCAACACTGGAAAGTTAAAAAGGACTATTCATTTTGTCGTGGTTTACTGCTTCAAGGAAAGAGGTATATTATCCATGGAAGAATCATTTTTCTTTTTTGTGCTTGCAGTCTGAACTGCAATTTTCCCTGTAAAATTTTTATTAATCTTATGATCATGCATGGACAGCTAGCAATAGGAGGCATGGCAGAAAACAGTCACTCAGCCAGTGTGAAGAGAGGTCTACCACTATATGTCAAAGCTTTTAGAGAAAGTGTTTGCATTGCTTTTTTCTTGCCCTGAATATGACATTTTTCTGTAGCCAACACACCACCATAGCAAAGGCTCTGGTGGCATCTCAGCTTGTGTAGGTATGTCTGTACCATCCACGGCCAGTACTGTGCCAGTATTAGCTGGCACAGTAGGATACTCCATGTAATATGGTTGTATGTGGATTGTCATACTCCCTGCTGTGTACGTGTTCTGCTTATGGAGCCCTAGAGTGAGGATGCTCACCATGAGCTTATGGGGTGTCTGCCATGCTCTAAAGAGAAACCCTTTATTTATTTATTTTGGCATTTATTTATCTATTTATGTGATTATTTTTCTCTTTTGTATTTGTGGATATAATGGTCAGTGTTGTGGAAAACTAAGGATTTAGCAAATTAAAGAAAAAGTGCACGCATACTTCTGCATGGGCACATCTGTTACAACTTGCTCAGCTTGTAAAAATTGTTCCAACCCTGTTAACTTTGGGGGTTATAAGTCCATCACGGTTTACACAAGCTGATGATGCTGGTAGGTTTTAATCACACTAAACAGAATTCCTACTAATTTTTGAGATGTCACTCTTTCGTTAAAGTAATTTCACTAAATTGTTTCATGTCTCTTTAACCTGACTTACTAAGAACACGGGCTTATACAATTATAAAGGTAGCCAGCAAATAAGCAAGAAGATAACTGGCATCTTTAGAAAACTGGATTTTGTTGAAGATCACTTAGTTCATCCAGCAATTCTTTCTGCAGCAGTGTGTCTCACTCATCAGTCACAGACCAGACTGTTCTCTGTACAATGAACAGAGACTTTGTATCAGTAAATAAATACGTATTTTCCAATAGCAACCAAAAATCAGAAAGCTGTGCATTCCCTTTTTTCTTTGGAATTTTCAGGAAGGTTTGTATATTTAAATGCACTCCCCTGCCACCCAATCTCCTGTTCTATATAGTATTCATGTATTTTGAAGTATATTTATCTTTGTTGACAGTGTGAGACAAATCGAAGGCACTAGAAACATATGTTAGCAAAATTGTTTTCATTAAAGGTGTCTTGTGGGGTGGATTTTTTTTCCTTTCTTGAATCCCTAATATATATCTTTCACCTGCTGCTCAGCCCAGCTGGTGCTGTTGCCTTCTGCTGTTTTTCTGGAAGTTGCTTAGGTATCACTCAGAGGTAGCTTGTAGGATGTTTTTTGTGTTAGCATCTCTAACACTACATTGTCTCATGGGGAGAAAGGTTGAATTATAGAAATACATAGAAATACTGGAAAATGAGAGCCAAAATTGAAACACTTTTGAAAATGTCAGCAACACAAAATGAGTTTAAGCCATGGTGCAGTAATCTGCAGAGAGCTTAGGTTGGAGGATATGAGCCATTTAAATAGAATTAACTTTTCTTTGTTCTCCTGTCACTTCAAATATTCCTACTGCCTGTGCTTTTATTGGTAAATTATATTATCAGTTTAAGAATTTGTTGGTGACAAAAGAGAAAGTGTTTTAGTCAGTGAAACTGCTAGGGCATAAATAATGTGCGCTCTCCCCTGAACAGAGAGGAATGGCTCGCAACAGCCTTGCTGCCTCAGCGGAGCAGCACAATCTGTCTGCTGCATGATGGCATTGCCGGCAGCCAAATACTCCCGTTTTTGTTTTAATGGAAGAGTTCTTTCACAGTGCTGGTTTTACATGATGGGAATGAAGTTGGAAATGCTTCCTGTTCCATTCACAAGCCCCAGGCTCTCCATGCATTTCAGCTTCAAAATTGACAGCTGAAACCAATTAGGCAGAATTATGGGACAACTAAGTCACATGGAGATTTATCATGACCAAGGAAGAGGAGGGCAAGACAGTGTATTGCATGGGAAGTAAAAGTGACTAATTTAATTAACAGAGAATGACAGTCACGTTATTATTATGGAAAAGGGCTGGCAAACTAAAGCTCATTTCATGTCACTGGCTGTGCTTCTGAAAGGAGGCGTCCTGCCCTTTGTCTGAACACGTTTGTGTTTGGTAGCAGAGTCTCTGATTTCTGAGCAAGATAGTTGAGCAAAATAGTTGATGTTAAAGTGAAGCACTGAGCATATCTGAGGACATTTGTAGCTTGTGGGTTACTTGTCTATTCATAATTAGAATTCCTTCTTCAAAGGGAGAAAGGAGGAGTCTGAACCATCAACATTTGTCTCTATTTTTTTTTTTTTCTGTTTGCATACTCTCTTTCCCTTCCAGAAGTAGGATGCAGTGTATATAAACCTTGCTTCAGCTGCATAAATATCAGCCTGAATTCTTTTCCCTTCAGCAGATGCTTATACACAGTATGCTCACAAACATAAACGTGCATTTGTCTGCTAACAAACCAGGGTCTTGCTGAATAGAAAAGACCTTCATACACTTATGCACTACCACAAGTTTAAAGCAAAACCCCAGTTAATTTCTTCATGTGAGCCTGGAGACAATATTTTATAAGGTGATAAATGAAAGTTTCTGTGGTATTGTCATGGTGGTTGATGGTGTAGGGGAGAAGTGAGAGGAAAATGTAACAGAGAGTCTGAGTAAGCATTCATTTTCCTTTTTCTTTTTTGGACTGTGTTCCTTTTTTCTCTTTTTCCTCGGCCCCAAAACTTGATTTTGCTTAATCCTTGTGCGACTTTGTTGGTTCTTATTCTTGGAGCAGTTATGTTGGGTAAGTAACTTAATCCCTCACTCACTTTCGTGTACCTGTAGTTGTGATACTTGTCTTCATCACAGGGAGAAAAAAAGATTTGACAAGATTTGAAATTCATTGAAGTTTGGGTCAAAAATGGGCATTGGTCAATGTGCTTCTAAAATTGTTTGGAAACAGGAGAATGGTTAAACTAGAGTAGCTGAGGGTGAGTTTTCTGTTCCCTGTTCTAGGAGGCACTGTGCAGTCTCTGTTCTAGCCAGAAACTGTGCAATCTGCCTCAGGAGGGGTCAGAGATTTTCTGCTGGAGTTCTAGTTACTTGAGATGTGCACTGAGGAAAGGGTTTGTGTTTTAACTTGTTGAGAGAAGGTAGCACAAAGGTTTGACAGAGACTTCTTAAGGATGTGTAGCTGTGTGTTGCCAGAACCCTGAAGTCAAGTCACAGCACTGCTGGCACAATTTAGTAAAATGCAAGAAGAAGATATAAGACGCCAAAGTCCGCTCCAGGTTGCATATACTTAATTTTAATTCCAGCTAAAATGGCCATGATGTCTTAAACCTGGAGTGCCCTTATCGTAAACGTTCAAGCCTTACAGCAGGGGCTCAGAATCTGGGAATGAGTAGCCTTTGTGCTCAGAGTGGCACATGAGCTATTGTTTTGAATATTGCCCCAAATTTGGTCAAGGGATAAGCCTCAGAAAAATTGGCATTTGTACTTAAGGTCTATGTCTTTGAAGATTCCCTCTTTCCTCTCAATGACTTGGTGGTAGCCTTTCACTTGTGAAAGATTATAGAAAGATTGCAACCCTGGAGGAAGTGAAATTGTTTCTGGCAGAGGCAGTAGTAGGAGAGATCAAGTTGTTTGCTTAAAGCGTAACAGATTTTGCACAGAACGTTGTGTTAGTGAGATGGAAGTCAAGTTCTTAAAGTTAGAGAGCATTAGGAAAAAAGATGGCCTATGCAATCTCATTTTGCCATCCTTGTGGAAGAGCCTGTGTGCCTGTTGTGCAGTTCTGCAGAGCACTGTGCATTTTTTGTGGATGTTGGAACTAGGATGTCTTTTGGGACTCCTGCCTCATTCAAACCATTGATTCAAGATAAGGTAGGTGGTATTGCTGTAGAGAGCTGGGTTCCATCCCTGCTGTATTGGGAATTATCATCACCATTGCAAATTGTTGTAATCGCAATTCAGATATTACCAAGTTCTGCTATTCAGCATGAGATTCTCAAGTCTCCCTTGAAAAAGCATTATACACTTACAGCTGTAACTGAAGTCAGTCAAAACACAGAAGGCAAAATAGTGCCAAATACTCTGAAAAGTCTAACCCAAAGTGTTTTAAATGGAGTTGCCCAAATCAGTGGTACTTGAGACTTTTTTCTCTGCTTCAATTCCCTACCTGATAAAAGAGAATAATCCCCTGGATTGCTATGAAAATATTTTGTGTTTGTGAAGCATGTCAATAGCAAAGCAATAAGCATGGCAGGAAAGCCCGTGAGATTAATATTTCTGCCTTTAAAGTAATGAACAAGCCAGAGACTGCAAGCTGTGTGAAAATGAGGGAAAAAAACCTCAACAGAACAACCCAGAATAACAGCACAGCTGTTCTGTAATCAAGTACCTCCTAGTCTGTTCAGGAGGATGTCTAATCCTGTGAGGGGAAAAAAGTATGTGGGCACATTAAAAAGTTATCATAGTATACATTTATTGAGTAAACAAATAAAAGGTTGGATAAACCTCATTAATTCTGGACTTTCCTATCTTATGGGTTCTTCACTGTGGTGACTTGATTTATCTCTACTGTTTTTGTGTAGATGTTAAGAGCAGATGAATGCTAATAGATTATTTTTACATATACGTGTGGGTAAACTGGTGGACTGTTAAGGAACTAATGGGATTTCCAACTTAAGCTAAAATATCGAATATTCTGTCAGCGTGGGATTACTTGTTATTTATTTGTGTTGGGTATTAACAGTATGGCTGATAGAGCTGTTAAAGGCTAGCTCAAAGAGGAATTGGTCTAGCCAGGTGTGTGAAAGGTATTTTGAAATTACTTGGAAGTCTCTGTACTGCATTCCCAGAGTATCCCGCTTCCCTGTGAGGTGTCCTTACCCTCTAAGACAGTGGAGAAAGCAGCGTAAAGGTGTGTTGGTTGGTTTGCATGTTGCCTTCCTACGTTGTTTGAGCATAGTTTCATGTTACTGCAATATGTAGTTGCATCTTGAATTTTCCTTTAGGATATGGATTTTATTAGATCAAGGTGGTAACCACAGCAGAGACCCTAATGTCAGAGTATGTCATTCTGTATCTGCAGCCACTGTTCCACTTGGAAAAGTATGTTGCCTGCTGCCTCGAAATGCAACATGAAGAAAAAAACTCTGTTCATCTATATGGTACCAATTTCACGAAGTACTTTTAGAAAAGTGCTTTCATCCAGCTTGCTCTCTTTTCTTTTTTAATGTTTTCCTGAAACTTCATGTTCTCTTCTTCACTGTCAGTTGAGCACACAAGCGCTAGAGCTGGCACTTGCCTGCTAGAAGGGAATACAGGTTTAGAAATAGCTGTCCCTGCAGTGCTGCCATCTTTCCTGGATTTACTAATATTTAATTCAATGTGTATTGAGTCCCTACCTTGGGAAAAGAAGAGCAGCTGAGTCTGCCTTTGCTTTACTGCTACATTTTGGTTTTTTTTTTAAGGTGAGGAACAGTGTACTGAAATGTTGTAAGTTACTTTCCCAGTTGGCACCGTAGTGCTCAGTTGCTTTAATGAAAAAGACTCTTAGTTTTATGAGGGAACATTCTTGAAAGATTTGTACAGAAAAGACTTTCCATTTCTGTTTGCTGTCTGAATGAAGATTTGGTAGAGATTTCTTTGTATCTGTAGCATTTGTGTGGGGAAAAATTAGATGCCAAAAGACTGCTGCACAACTGACTTTGAAAGGTTTCCAGAATTCTGTAGAAATTGCTGTTTACATGGAATTTTAGGCAGTTACTAGCAATTGGATTTTGAAGGAGAGACCAACTGATGCAGAAGGTTAAGCGAAGCCACCAGTCATCCGTGTCCTTGGGTAGGAAGAGGTGAATGATGCATAACATGTGATCATGGCTGATGTTCATGTATGAAGGAAATGCATCCAAATAATAGCTGAAATATAAGTGCAGGAAAGTGGGGGTATCCTCTCAATTAATTGCAACTATATTTGAAATAAAAAATGCCTTACTACTGGTCCTGGTGATATGACTCTGACGAGGATGTTCTTAGAAAGCTTTTGGTGAATAGAAAGGTGCAGCTAACAGATAGCTGGGGTGCTGGGGCTTCTGGGATGGGACCTTCAGAAGTAGTATTGGATTTGTCTTACTCTGTCCTTGCTTATGTCGGCTGACTAGTTGCAAATCATAGAAATCAGTAGAATGTGCAGGAGGCAGTAAGTTTCCCAGCTTCCAGGTTATCTGTCACCAGCAAAGGCTGGAAATACTTAATTGTGGAGAAATGATAATTCTCCTCCTTCAGCTGGCTCACGTGAGGGAATGTGTGTTGCTTGAGACACAACAGATGTGTCTAAGGAAGGGACAGCACTGCCCTGTTCACTTTGCTGGGCTTTCTAAAGTGACATTTCAGGCTTTTCTTTCATCTTCTCCCAAGCACTGCGGGTGCTATCACAATTCAGATATTTGTGTTTAAGTTAAAAAAGAGAATATGTTATTCCAACAGGCTGCCACTTCTCTTCAATAACAGAATACCCATTAAAATGGGGAAATCCCCCAAACTTCTTTTTTGACACTAGCCATTCATTACCTGTAGTAATGGTATTTCAGCTTATACTTTGCTGGAGGCACACTCTTGTGCTGAGGTTAGTACTCAAAGTCCTAGTTTCTCCAAAGAAATGGCAAGGTTAGCAGATGACTTTGTGCAAGTCTGTTTCCTTGGTGCAGATAAAGTAAAAGACAAATCTGGGTAATGCAGTGATGCATACTGAAGGATGACTGGTCCATTTTTTTGTATGGTTTATTGATACAATCCCAGGAAACTTACTGGGAGGACAGAAGAGGAATATGTACCTGAAATGGCCAAAGATTGTACAGAAACTAGGAATAAGTCTTCAGGTTAAACATCGACTTTATTCAAAACGCAGTTCGCTGACAGGAATTATTCAGTGGTAGAAGTGTATTTCTTCATTTTCTTAGTAAATGCATTCACTGATGTGTTAACTGTAAGTTGAAGTATTGATTGCTTGCTGTAGCTTGTGTTTTGGAAGGAGCTCTCTTGTGTTGTATTTAGTGTTCTTTGCCTGTTTGAGCTTGCTGTCTGCCCTTCTGGTACTTGTTCTGCTCTTCTGGTGACTGAAGCAATTTCCTGCAGTCAGGGCGCTTGCTTTCTCAGAGCCATGCAAGAATTCCTGAAAAAAACCCTGTGCTAGCGCACAACCTAATCAACCTGTGCATCTTGTGTCATTGCAGTGTCAGTTATACATGTGGTTTTCTAGTTTGTGACTTCAGAAGAGAAGTTTGTACAGAAGAGTTGTAGCCAGCACATATTTTGTTTCTTAGAAGACGTGGACTTTCCTATATATCCATGTAATTCTGCAAAAGAGCATTAGGGAATGGCTCCTGGACTGGGAAGTGTTGCACAGAGAAATCATTCCACTATGTCAAATGTAGCTTTTGTCCAAAACTCTCACACTGAAAACTGCCTATATTTAGTTCAGCTGTTCTGTGTGTGTGAGGCAGGTATTGCCAAGTAGCTTTCCAAGGAATGCTGGATGATTTTTACCAGATGTGTTCAGAAACCAGGTGTGGAAGGCAAAGTCAGTCTCTGAGGTTTTGGTGGTTAATCTAGTGCATATTTTTCTTTGCTTACTCTGAACATAATTCCAGAAGCTGAGTTGTGCAAGCAAATCAGAGAGGCAACATGCCACTTTGCTGAAAGGGTGCTGCTGACTAGTAGGAAACTGAAGACATGCAAGAGAAAATTCAGAGAAAATAAGTGTTCCACAGTAAAAGCAATAAAAATTCATTAAAAATAACATTAATCTGTACATTGCAAGCCTGCTTATTTTCTGAAGAGATTTGTGGTATATTTGCAGGGAATATCGTCAACCATTAAGTGAAAATTTACAGTTTTGAGTCTTCTGTGAAGCTGTTTTCTAAATGATCTGTAATTAATAGCTATATATGTGCATAATACATGCTTATTTTTGAGCTGCAAAGTATAATTCAGTACTCGTGATGTGCAATGCCTTTCAGATTTATTTTCTAGACCATTAAACCTTCTTAATCTAGAATAACCATAAAATTATATTTAAAATGCAGTGTTTTAATGTGAATAATGAGAACAGCATTTGAGGTTCTCCCTTTCAGTTTTCCCTACAGATATTGCCTTTATGCTGTTTGGGTGATATTGTCCTTACAAGGTACAAAATAATCCTAAGATTCAAGTGATTAATTTACCATATACAGGATGTTAGGAAAAAATACTAATATACTTTTGGTGAGCATTCATATCAGTCAAGTTACCAAGACTGGCAAGCAAAGTGGAGTGTATAGTGCAAGTGTGTGTGTGCACATGTGTGGCTGAAAACTCTCCTCATTTTCCATTTGTTCTGTCCACACCTGAGTAGAAGGATATTTATTGCTGCAGTCATACAGATATTAATACCCTTTTTTCCATCTGACTTTCTTTTAGCACACTGATTTATGTCAGTACATGGACAAACACCCTGGAGGGCTTCATCCAGAAAATGTGAAGGTAAGAGTCAAAAAGAGCACACATTCAAGGCAAACGCAGTAACAGTAACTTGGTGTTAAATGTCATGCCAGTTATTTCATAGAAGCCGATTGTTAGCTAAAGGGAAAATGATTATCATACGAACCATACTATTTTTCTTTCTTTAAAAATAATTAAAAAGTACTTGAACATTCCCACAGAAGAACTTGTGAAGTCTGCAAAACTGATGCAGAGACAGAATATGAGAGTAAATACTGTTACGGTGTTGATAGCCCCTCCATTCAAACATTTTTTTTTTAAGATAATACTTCCCCAGAACCCTTACGTAAAAATGCTTTAGACTGTCAGTACTAGATCTTCAGCGAGGTAAGTCACTGTAGATTTACTGAGGTTGGGGGACCTGTAATGAATTGTATTAGCTGTGAATGTACTGCTTCGTATATGGGAATACAAAATCTTCCCTAATCTTTTTGCTCACTTATTTCGAATGAAGCATTTTCCTAGGTGATCTCACTTCTAAAGAAAAATTTTCCTTCTGAGGTAGATAGCAAGAATCAACATGCAGGAAGGAGGAAGTTTATTAGCAGGATTTAATGGAAAGATGGATTGATCCAGTTACTTTCTGGGAAGTCAGTCAAATGACTTTAGCATCAAATGGAAGCCAATCAGACATGCAGAATGTGTCGTGTGTGTACAGATCACCCCAGTGATATTTGTTACACTTGTCTTGCACTTTGACATCCGTCCCATTGTTCTACTTTGGAGGTGTTTAAATTTTCACTTGTCATACTGACAAACTTATTCTAGTATTTAGTTTCTTGAAATTGAAAAGTTTGTGGAAAAAAAACAATCTTTCCTGGAAAACTCAGAAAGCCCATTTGGTTTAAGAAAATGTTTGAAAAAAGACAAAAGAATATATTCTTTTTTTTTTTCAATAGCTAATCATAGTTGCACATCAACTAATTTTGTAATGTAGATTGACTAATATTCTGTGTTCTTTCACTGAAAAGTGGCATCTAAAGCATAGGAAATTAGATGAGAATGGTTACCATCTTAAGAAAAAAACAACAAATGTTATTTCTTACTTTATGTATTTGGCCGAACTAAAAACACTTTTTGAAAATACGTGATGTGTGTGCTGCAGGATAGCATTTTTGTAATGTATGGCTATAACGGACACGTTTTGCTCCATGGAAAGCCCATGAATTTTCTCCCAGTGCCATCTGTACAGTGCCTCTGTCACTGTGGCACTTCAAATGGGTGAGGTGGACCTGCTTTTCGACCCCTAACTCTCTTGATCTTTCTTCACTGCTCAGTTTCATAAGCAGAGTTTCATGTGCTGAACGTGCTTGTTAAAACAATGGATTTGTGTTTTATTTCCCTGTGTGGATACTTTTACATTCGGCTCTGTGATGTTTGGGATAAGCTAACACTAGCTTTGATAGTTCCTCATACTGCTTCAGATTTGTAAGACCTACTCCAAGGCTGCAGTGCTGTGTAGCTCGAGATCTAATACACAGTAGTTACTGTAGCTGTAATTGTTCCTCACTGAGAAGACATAGTAATTCACATAACCACTTTTTCTCATTGCATAAGGGCTCAGTGAGCTTCTCTTTGAGGATAAGCAGTGAATATGGATAATAAGGCTGGCTAATGTGTCATTCACCTAAATCCTGAGATACCTGTCTTCTAAAAGAGGAGCAGCAGCATTATTCTTTCAAATTTTGCTGCATGTATTGCTGCGGCTGTCTTTACCACCTAACAGAGGTGTTCAGCAGCGTTTCCAAAGCTCATGGTCACATTAGAAATGTTTCTTTGAGTAGAGAGTCCTGATGTTCTGTTAGCTCAGGGTTTTTAAAGTTTAGATGGATTATTAACAAAAAGGAAACTGGAAAAAAGAGAGAAGAACATTGGGAAGTTGGAGCAGGTGAAAGAACCCTTCTACCGTGAATAATCCCATTGGATAATTAATATTTTTTTTCCTTTTCCTGTTAAATAGTATTAATGAAAATTGTTCATATGTTTTTAGTTGACTTTCTTGCCAGGCCAGCAGCAAGGGCTAGCCTTAATTCATGCAATAATTATTAAACCCAAGCATAATTATTTGAACTCTTAGCACTTTAAAGCTGAATCAGCCTGCATGGGGGTTTCAGTGAAGTACCTCTGTCAAAGCAACAAGAGAAAAATACCTGCTTAGCCAAACAGTGATTTCTTCAGCTGGGAGGAGAGGAACTGTAGAGAGAAGGTAACCCAGTCATAAATGCTAACAATGCCCAGGCCTTCACCAGCATGCAAAACGAAAAAATTTAGCTCCCTTCTTCTTAAGAGGAGATAAGATGGTTGCTACATAATACCTTAATGCTGTGTTGGGCTGAACTCAGTTTATCAACTTATGTAATTGGTTCTGACTCTTTGCCGCTGATTTTTAGCTTCTGAATAGTTGTCTGTCTGGAGTTACAGCTGATTTTTAAAGGTTGAGCTGGTCCATGATAATTAGCCTTCCTTCCCTGCCAGAGCCTTCTTGCGGAAGGTCCTTCAGGAATTTCACATTTAGTCAGACTTTTAGACAGTGTTTGTTCAGAATCACTGGTTGTGTGATCCCTAAATCGGTTTTATAAAACATCCAGTTGAGTGATTATATACCAGTAGCAATAAATTAGACCTGGCCTTCTGGGGCTAGCCTGTAGGATTAAACTGTTGCTGCTCTCCCAGTATGACAAAAGGCCACCCGCCTTTTGAATTTGTTCTCAAGGAAAGTACTTTCCTTTCTCAAGGAAAGATATTCCTTTCTGTCTTGTTGCCAGTTGTTATAAATATAAAACCCTGAAATCACACATCTTTCTTTTTCCAAAGAATATTACACAGTAATTCTCTAAAACAGTACTTTATAAGAATAAAGAAGCAAAGCCATTATTTGTGTATGTTTTGGTTTCTATAGGACATCTTCAGCCTAATTATATTTCTGAATTTTCTCTGTATTTACAAGCTAAAGACAATGCTTATTCTCTCAGGCTTACTTTTAGATGAAGTGTCTTAAATAGAATAAAATACAAATTACTTTGATGGACACCCATATTGCTGTCCCCTTGGGTGTTGTGTTTGACATTGCCTTTCTTTGTGGTTTCAAATAGGCTATTTGCTGTCACTTATGGTTTAAATAAAGACTGATCAGAATATTTTAAGTATGTGGAATTTATAAAGAAACTAGCAATATTTAGAGTCTTGGAGCAGTATGTTTAAGCAAACAAAAAACATTGCTTCCTAAGGTATTAGATTTAGCTTTTTTTAGTGGTATATATGTATTCACACATAATGATTCAAAATTTTGTAATTCATGTGTGGAGGCACAAGTCTTAGAAATAACATCAGGCTTTAAGCTCTTCAAAGAATATGTGTGTGAGGCTGAGATGTTGTTTCTAAAATACCTATCCCTGAGAATGTTCTACCAAGTATCCTGGTGACATAAATGTGGTTAGGTACTTGCATCATCTTTATCAGCTAGCAGGGAAATTGACCAAAAGTTTTAATCCATAGATTCTCTAAACTGTGATAGCTCCAGGCACAGAATTTTCTACATCTTTGGTAACTAAGAAGTCTGCATATCTGCCATTTATTTCAAAGCATAGATTAATAGAGTGTGTACAGTATTGTAGTTCAGCATGAGGAGAGAAAAGGTAATTGGTTAGTAAGTCCCTATTTAGTAGGCACAGCCTCATCTCCTCTCTGGTTCTGAAGACATCTTACTCGGTTTTTCCAAAACAGAAGGCAAGCAATAATTCTTCAGTATGTGGCCCCACATATAATTTTGTTTCTGTTGGAAGCTACTGCTGCAGCCTTGTATTTGGTTGGACTAAAAGTTGATTTATAGGTGTATACCATGTGGCGCTTGCCAAGGTGCAAGATGTGCTGTGGCAAACTGAGGTACAAGTCTTGCTCCTGACTCTCCCTGTGTTGTTCCTCCTGGCCTGGACTACTTTACTGAAATCTGTACTCTTGGCTTTCTTTCCTGCTGATGTTGCTGCCTTTAAAGACACTTCATACCTCTTGGGCTCGGTTAAAACATCTGGATTGCTTCCTGCAGCAGGAACTCTAATGTGTCACAGCAGCTAACTGACCCTGCCAGTGATTTTTTTTTTAGAATCATAGAATTATTTAGGTTGGAAAAGACCTTTTAAATCATTGAGTCCAACCATTAACCAAACCCTACCAAGTCCACCATTTCAGCATTAATTAAATTGTGCTGACTTAGAGAAGCTGATGCTTTGTGTCTAATGTAGTTGCAACGACAAGCTTTCTCAGTCAGCATATTTCCTCACAAAGCTTGCATATGTCCTCTCTACCCTGTCCCCCCCATTTTGGTTGGAGTGTGTATTATTTTAGTAACATTCCACCACTATCCCATGGAAAAGAGTTGGAGTTTGTCTTGGAAATAGGCATTTACTCTCAGTTACAATGGAAACATCAGAGGTCAGACAGAGAGACGCTCTGGAGCCCAGTTTGTTGCATTTTTCTATTTTGCCAGCAAAACAGAGAATCAGTTGCCTACAAAAAAAAAACCCTATTACCATTTTTGATGCACCTTTCAAATATGTTTACTTTTCTTAACACCTCAGCTTTTGCATAGTGTGGTGATGTTGTGTTTTGATGCTGTTAATATATTAATATTATAATATTGATAATATTAATTAAGCTTGATTAATATTATTAATTACCAATTAAAGATCTTATAAATTAATACTATATTAATGTTAATACAATCATTTACATAATGATATTTTTATGCAGAAGATATGATGATCTTCATTCTGATTTGTGTTCCCTTCTGTCTGGTACAAGACCACCTCCAACAGCTTTTTGACTTATCTTCTTTGTTCTCCTGAGCCTTTGTTCGCAGCTGTCTGTAAATGGTTCTTGTTTTGTAAATTCATAATTTATTTTTAAGTATCTTTTTTGTGTGCATTTCAGCAAGTCCTGTGAAAGTGTAATTGCTCTTAGCTTCTTTTAACCTTTGAAATATCATCTTTATTTTAACCACATCTTTTAATTCATACTACTACGTTCCCAATATCGAAAGTCAATTCATCTTCATGTATTGATACATTTATTTGACTGTTGAGTCTGTTTTCTGTAACTCCTTTTACTTGGTAGAGCAAGTGAACCACAGGCTTGCTTCTCTCATGCCTGTGTTGCTTGTCTGTGTTCCTGTCTTAAAAAGAAATCTATTAATGAAAGCTGATTTGCATTTTAATTAGTGATGATGCATTGAAATACCTGTGGTCTTTTGGGAAAAGCATCCTCATTTTTTTCCTCTGTGTCTTTTTTTCTTGTATTTACAATGTTAGTAGATGTGATATCAATTTGTGTGAGCATTTGGCTTCAAAAAAAACATCTTTGACAAAACAAAAAGACGCAGCTTCTGACCCACTGTTCCTCAATCCATGTAACATCAGCCTGAATGACAACAGGGTTGTCAACCAGACAAAAAACTGTCTCTGTCTCTTAATTACTCTCAAAATCTTCCTTCCACTCCAGGCAACTTGGAAGGCTCCTTTCGTCTACTGTGACCAGAGGGAGAAGGATCTTCCAGTTTGTTCTTATTCCATCTAATATCGCTACTCTGATATGTTTTTCCCCCTGGGCACCTTTTCTCTTCCTGGGGCCAAAAAAAGTGATAAGAAGGAATAAGCAGACTCTCTGGTTGAAGTTTGCATGGAGGAAACACGAATATTCAACCTTCTTCTAGGAGCCTTCAAGACAAAAGTTCTTGCTCATCTCAGTTCTCAGCCTTCCTTGCTCCGAGGGAGCAGGGCACATCAGCCTTCTGTGCATAACTGATAGATAGTTTTCAACCAAGACCTCAACCAGCTAAGCCCTACTCCCACCACAATCTTTAAAAACATATTTTATCACTGTAATACTGAGACAGAGGAAATAGTTAACTGTCAAGGTCACGTGTAAGGTATGTGGCAAAGTCTGGAGTTGAATTTGGGTATCCTAGGACAGGCCAACAATCTCCGTAAAAAAAATTATGTGTCTAAGTTTCAGCAAAAATATAACTAATTTCAGTCCTAAAATTTCTACAAAAGTAGTTTAAAATGCGTGTGATTAATAGAAATTATTGAAACATGATGGGATGCTGTGACATTTTTCTGTGCTAAATGCTCAGAATGAGATCAGTCAACTTTCTAGCACTCTAAGTTAAAAAAAAAAAGCAAACCAAAAAAAACAGACCAACAAAACAAAAAGCCCAAACCAACAAAACTGTCAAAAATCCCAAATCAGATATGGTACAAATATTGGATATAATAAACCAGGGTTTTAGTACTAGCCTTCTAAACAAGATGAAATGCATGTGGAATTGAAAATATTGAAATATAGCAAATGTTATATGTTATTTGATGTTATCTCTGGCACATAATCACTTGTGGTATTCATTTATTCCTCTGCATACTGCAGTACTATGCATTCTCTTTTAAATAATGGTTGCAGTTTTTAAAGGTGAATCTGGTTTGGTCACATGAATAATTTTGGCATTTAATGACTAATGTGAAAATTAATAATCCGAGTCAATGCCATAGGGCAGTTGTCATTGGATGTGTTTTGTAAACATAAATATTTATCATTGAACTGATTGCAGATTTGGACAGTCTGAAGCACAAAGGGTAGGGAAGTATTCAGAATATGGAAGGATTAATCAATTCCAGTATTCCATACACACAAGGCTTAAAGTGCTTGAAGTGCAGCTGCTTGAACTTTGGCATAGCATTGCATGCTGGCTTTTGCTTAGCAGCTCCACTTTGTGTTAGGAAGACATAAAACCATATGCTTGTTAGTAAAGGGTAGTATCTGAAAACTATGATAAAAATGCTTTGAATTTTAGGTTAAGGTTATGTTATCCATGTAGGTCTCCCTGGTGTGCTTCTCTTTTCTTTCCATCCTGTGGTTGTGTAAATGTCTGTGGCAAGAGGTTCACATTCCCCTTTTTTATGGCAGATATGTGTTGAATTATATGGCCAGTCCAGTATCCATATGTGACAAAAGTGTGATTATGTGATGTAGGGGAAGCTGTGACGCGTGAGTGTGTCATGGCTTAACAGATTGCCTGTGTTTGTCTGACCAAAAGGTTGACTACCATACTTAGGTACACAGGAATTGGGCAATTAAACCATGACGATACATGCGGCTATGGTGAATTTTTATGTCTTGTTTCACGTGTCACATTGACATGCTGGAGTTTGGAGAAAACACTCTTTTAGTTTAAGGTGAATACCTACTGTCTGTTAGTTCTATTTGTTGTTATTAGAAGCAAATCTAACCAATGACATGCTTTTAAAATCTCTCCTACTTACCGAAATTAGTGTTGCTGCTGCAGTAGAGTTGAATTAAAAATGTAGTTCGACAGATATGCTAAGTAGGAAGCGATGCTGTTTAATGTGGTTGAGAAGTTGCTATTTTTCATTCCTCATTCAGTGAGCAAGCAGGTGTACAGCAGACAGAATAATGTTATGCCAAATTAAGGTCGTCTTTTACACATGGCATTGAGAATTGATTATTTAAATTAGACTTTTTAATTATCAGACATTAAATATGGCATCAGTATTTCACTGTACTTTATGTCAGTCTTGTCACTTAAAGTAATGATTTGATAATATGCGCAACTGTGATCAGTAAATGCAGAATCTTTATTAGTGTGTTAGGATTTACGCTAGAAGAATATCACTTTCATATCTAGTGTGTGTGTGTATAATTTATTGTCTCTATGATCTGCATGGTTCACGCACTGCAAACAAAGTGAAAATACTGTCGGGATGAAGAAAACATTTTTCATTGTCTTTAAAATTGGTGAGGCACCAATTGCCGCTCTGACCTAGATCAGCATGGAAATGAATTGGTGAAAGGTAGAAAAGGAGATGTAAATTTATTTTACTTTTCCCATTCAGGAGAATAAATCTAAAAGAGTCTTCCACTTATTGGACATTAGCAGACATCTATAACTGATCATAAGGGGTGTCTTTATACTCAGTTAATTAAGCACACCTTCCTCATTGCAAATGACTGCAATAGTACCCAGAGGGGACAAAAAATGATTAAAAGAATATCAAAGAGAATAGAAGTGAACAAATTAACACTTTCCAATCTCTTCCCTTTGCAGTTCTGCTGCGAGTGGAAAAATCTGTATTTTTTTTTTCTAAGTAATTATCTGATTGCATTCCCAGTGGCTGTATTGTATGCATTTCTGTGTGACACTCTCTTTGGTAAGACTTGTGTGAGGAATGCAGGAGCAAGTTAGAAGCCTTTATAAATACATTTTAGAGTGAATTCATTTGGAAAGAACTTAATTGGTTCCAGAGAGGTCAGATAGGAGAACCTTTTATTGAGATAAAGCTTATTATGAATCACAGTGATTCAAATGGCTGGCAATTTTTTTATTCAGCTAGATGATAAAAAAGGTTGTGTTTGATGAGCTCCTTGCTTTTGCGATAACAGAAATTTACAGATAGGTTTTCTTTTAGGTTAATAGCTTTAAACAAGTAGATCTAAACTCCCAAACAATCTAGTAAACCCAGATGTGGAGCATTGAGTTCAGTTGTGTTTATTTCCAAGGCTGTGGGATAGTACTGTGGGGATTTATTACCTCTTTTTCCTTTGTAAATAGCCAATATTTCACAGAAGCCAGTAATATCCTCTGGGTGATAGGGAGAACTACACAGGTTGCAAGCATGAGGTGAGATGTCCTGGCTTGGGTTTCTTTTACTGCTATTTTTAGATTTCATGGCCTCTTAAGGCAGAATATGATATCAATTGATGCTGAATACACACAAGGGAATTCAGATGATTACATGATACCCAGATGGTGTGCTTTTATACATATAGCAAGCAGGAGCACTTGTGTGATCTGTGATGAGTGATAATAAAGCCTAAAAGTGAAATAAAGTGCAATATTGTGTATTACTTTTCAAAAGTAACTATGCTAATACAGCAATGTGAGCTTGCTGAAGGACTGTCATATTAATCCAGCCTTGCTTTCAGCTTTCTTTTGAAATGATGTGAACTCCTGGTCCACATTATCTCAGCTCCACTTGCGGTCTCTTGCTGCAGAGGGAGTGGAGCTAAGAACTTTGTGCATATTAAATAGACTGAAAGATCCATGCAGCTTTCTATTTCTGTGTCAAGAGCCAAATCCTTTATTCCCACAGTACAACATGTGGTAAGGGAGCTCAGATGCAAGAAATAATTCAGAAATCCTTAGTGCCATCAGGGAAAGACATGACCCGCACCCAGCAGGCCTCATTAGTATGTCCTCTTGGGCAGCATCTTTCTGGTCACTGGGGTCCTTGATGCCCAGGACACTGTGGAAATGTACATTTTCTGGATAATCTCTACAGGTGTACAGATCTCCTGTATATGAACATTGGACCTGTCAGAGCTTTCTGATCCTCAGTCAGAAAGTGTTAATTCCCATCAGTCCCACCAATTACATATGTTTTGGATGGCCTGTGAAAGTTTAGCTTATAAGCTCGTTTGAATGAGAAGAGTTCAAAATCCAAGGTGACACTCAGAGGCCAGCAAGATAGTTAAACATTCTGCTGCATGCGAACTATATTGCAGCTATTAGATGTGTGTTTATAATGGTTTAGGTTGTATGGCCTCCCAGGTTCCTGAAAAACACCATGAAAACAGAGCTGTTCATACAGGCAGCTGGCAAGTCTCTCAGAATTTAAACCAATTGGTTTAAACAGATATTTGGTCAAATGTTGCAAACTCAAGTAGCTTTCCAGGCCTTATGCTATAAAAAAGAGTGTGTAGGTGCTAATTTTTTTGTGGAGTTGAGGCCTTTCTCTTGTAAGTTTTAAGAACTGCTAATACTCTTTTAAAATCATAGTCCATAAAACTCGGCATGCTTTTACTTGCATGCATTTTTCTTATTGACAAAGGAGAAAAATTCTTCATTAAAATACATCGCTCATTAAAATGAGAGCTCTGTAACTCTTAGGGGAGAAAAGGTTTGGCTTTTTTTCTTTTTCATGGCTTTAGTAAATAAGGCCAGAAGGACAAGTATTCATTTTTGTTTTGTTTTTTTTGTTTGTTTGTTTTGGTCTGAATGTAAAGTGTTGAGCCTCCTAATCTTAAGCCTTTCTGAAAACCCAACTTCTAGAGACAAATATCATTCCCTTTTTCTATCTTCTCCAATTCTTATCACAATGACCCTTGTCATTTTGCGACTCTAATTTTAACACCAAACCTCTGCTCTTACTAATAAACTACAAACTGCACACAAGGGATGTCCGAGTTTGTTTACTGCAGGTAATTGGACACTTAGTCATGCAAATGTGCAAGTTACTCACATAAGAGGTCAAGAACCACGAATCTGTGTTGTTTCTACCCTCATAACCAACCCATTTAAATGCATATGGAATTTGCCATTGACTCCTTTTAGAGTTGTCCTCTGGACATAGGGCTACCATCCTGTGGCCTTGGAGAAATGGCAGTTCAGTTCCTTGTTCCCTTGCAGAAGCCCCCAGGCTGAAGGTTCATGGTGATCAGAACTGAGCAAGGTGGAGGAAGGAGCAAGATCAGAGTACAGTCATGTTAGGTGGTATACCAATTTCACATCAGGTATATGGGTAAGAGGTGATGGTCCCTCATCTAGCATTCATTTCTGTCCTTGTGAAGGTAATACAGTGAGTCTTGAAGGGGAATGGGTTTCTTGGGCTTCTTTTCCCTGGCTTTCCTCAGACAGGGAAGGCAACTTGACTGTGAGGAGGCAAAAGTGTTTCCTGAGGCATCAGAAACAGTTCTTTTCAATTTGTCTTTTCTTCTTGTGGAGTGGGTAACCATTGGGAATGGAGAGCCTCTTTAACTGCTCTCTCTGCCCAGGCAATCCCAAAGGGCCTGTGGTTTGCGGAATGCTCTGCTGGTGGGCACTCGGCTTATGTTTTCACTTAAAACTTTTCCCATTTAGTATTACCATATAAAAGCAAAGGTGAAGAGGAAAAACAAAACAATGGCCGAGTTTACTCTGTGTATTTCAGGGAGATTATTTTCTCCTTCTCTTTCATGATCTCCCTCCAAGGAAGAAACAATTGATGCAGTGTGTATGAGTGAATTAATTGACTTTTGTGGAAGTACTTGATGACTCCAGCATATCTATAAGTTTGGAATAAAAATGTGTTCTAAAGCTGTCCTCAAGAGTAGGCGTTTATTATGTTTAGCTGTGAAATGGTTGGGTTTTTTTCCTTAGCGTGTCCTATCAAATCACTTCACTCTTTGCATTAAAGCTAAATGAAAGCCCACATTAATAAAAATATTTCAAGTTATAAAGATTATGGTGCTGTAAGATAATATGATAATTGAAATTTCTTTGCATATTTAAAGTTAATGTTTGAAGTTAAATACCACTGATTTAGCCTAGTAAACTGGATATTTTCCCCATCTTTCTATTAAAAAAAATACTATTTTGAAGTCATTTCTTAAAATTTAATTTGTATTTTAAGGCTGTAATGAAAGCTGTTTCTTCTTCCTGTCCGTATTAAAATAGTTTTTGTGTACCATGAATTCCATTTTAACCACAATCCAAAAAGGAATGTGTATGTTACTTATGACTTTCCTGCTATTCTTTCTTTTGTTTCTTTATTTTGCCCTTAGGTTTCCTCAGCACATTGTTAGATCTAGCCCTGGCAAGAAGGTGATTGATATGGCTCTTTGTGCCCTGGCTAAATAGCTAAACATACAGTGTATTGTGTCTGCACTCAGGGAAAAAATGAAATGCAATTAAATTCATTTCAACTTCAGTAACATGACATTTCTGTTTCTTTAATGTCAGCCTTTATTCTCTTTTATAATCAGATTTTGTAACCCTTTTTATAATGTCTCCTTGCTTCACCAGTCACTAAATAGGATGCTTGTGTTGCAAGTTAATTACAAATTCTCACGTGCTCGGGCTGACTTGTTCCAAATCTTTGGTGTAGTTTCCATATCTTCTGACAGAGCACATTTCACCAGCCACTGAGCTGTGAGGCGTGAGGTCCATATACACTGTTGAATCCTGCATATTTGGCTTTGCAAAGGCTTGTTGTGTTCCCATTTGGAAACTGTAGTATTTCTTAACATATTTCATTATGAAGGGTCTATATATTTATGGAGATTTTTCAAATCTGGAAAGAAAGCTCCTAGGAAACATTTATTCACTCTTTGTATTGACAAAATCCATGAGGGTAACACAGCCTTTCACAGGGGATGCCTTATAAGAATGCGGGAGGATGATGGGAGAGGAGATGAAATGGGGAGGACAAAAGATCTCCATCATCCAGGTCTTTGTTCATAATTACAAATTGCAAAAATATGTGGTACCAATACTTGGCTCTGTGGAAAGCATTTGCAGAGTCTAGTGAAGAGTTGGAAGAGACATGGGGGATGAATTAGGTCCCTGTCTAAATTTACCTTAAAGACTATTATAAGTAGCTTTCAAAAGCCATCTTTAGGTTCAGTGGGAATTATTATTTCCTGATGAAAAATACTTAAGCAACTCCCATTAAAAAAACCTTTGAAGGAGAAAACCTATCATACTTGCAGGTTTCCTGCACGTGTTATTGTTGTATTACTAAATTCTTCTTTGCTTTAGCTCCAGTGTCTCATCCCCCAGCCTTATCTCCCCATCCCTATGCACCCTGTACTGTTGTATCCTGTAATTAGTGAAGATACACATCTGTCTTCAGGCTACCACCTAATCTCTAAGGCCATATGGGTAAATGGAATATAATTCTAATTTGGTAGAAATTGAGCCTTCTGCACATGGTTGTATTGCTCTTGTTCTTTATAAAGCAGGCAAATTGCATCTAAGATACAGTAGAGTTTGGAGGATGGGGTTAGTCCTTGCAAAATACGTATTTTTTGGTGGAAATTTTGTTGTGTGAAACTTGGGTGGGAATTAACGCCATTTTGGGAGGAATTCTGACACAATGTTACCACAATATGCAAGCACCCTGCATATTGTGAAGAAATCATCTGTGGTTATATGCAAAATATTAACAGAGGTCATTTTTTGTCCCCCTCTTTTTCAGTTATTTTTATTTCAGTTGCTGCGAGGACTCTCTTACATCCACCAGCGTTACATTTTGCACAGGGACCTGAAACCACAGAATCTTCTGATCAGTGACACGGGGGAGTTAAAGCTGGCAGACTTTGGTAGGCAAGCAGTTAATTACAAGTCTCTTATAATGTTGTAGGAATGTCAGACAGATGGTTCCATTGATTTCTCTTCCCCCCACCCTATTCCTTAGACACACCTTCTTCATTGTAGATAATTGCACATTTTTCTCCTGAGTGAAGAAATTGATTATGGTCAACAAAATGCTTGATTAAAAGGGAGCAAGTAAAAAACAAATATATACTCCAGTTCTCACAAGGAAGATCATGCTGAAAGTATTTCAGTTTTATTTACCGTAAGACCTCTGAAAAAAAAAGAAAGAAAAAAAAGAGAGAGATCTAAGCAAACATAGACTATATGAAGAGCACAATCACTTTGTGGAATCAGCTCTGGGGTTATGGAGATCTGGATTAACCTGCATTAAATGGTTATTGAAAGAGGCCGAAGGATACAAGAATAATTATTCCTTCAAGAATAAAGGACAGTAGGATCACCCAGGCTGCTTTCAGTATCCCTTAGTCCCTTAGGGGGAACTTTATGTGGGATACAAGGCAAGGGAAAATTGTTCACTGAAATGTCAGCCTTTTTGCTGGTTTTGAGTTTTAATTTTCAAAGCTACTTTCTAGTTACTGCAGTGGGGCAAGTACTATTTCCTCTGAAAACCATTGTGAATGCAGATGTGGAAAATGGCAATATTTTTCTTTAGTGCTTTCAACAAACTGTTGTAGGAATTTCTTCCCTGTAGGTCAACTTCTCAGCTACTGATTCCAGCAGAACTTCTGAAGTAAGCTGAAAATGTGACCTATTGGCTGTTTAAAAATGTCTTTTATTTTTATGACTGCTATCCACATTGGGCTTCACATTTCATGCAGCAGCAGTAATGAGGGAGCGTATGTGCTAATTGGCAATTCCACTGTTAATGTAGTCATGGTTTTTTGTCCTTTAATTAGCATTGCTGCAATTAACAGCTCAATGTGTATTTGCTATGCTGGAGAAAAGAACAGGAATTCAGGTGGACACAGTCCACAAGAACTTGATTGGCCTTTGTATTGTAAGGCAATTGGAGAAATAGTATTCGAAACAATTATTAACTGGTTTTAAATACCATCTTCTGTTGCTGTTTTTCAAAACCTGTTTTTAAGAATGCTTAAAGAAAGCATTCCTGCATGTTTCATTTTACTATGAGATTTAATCTCTTAATGATTCACCTGTTTCATATATCTGTGTTTTTGCAATGATACATGAGTTAGTCCTCTGTTAAAGGTGATGTGCATGTTTGGGATGATTAGTTTTGATGTATCATTTATATGTACAAAACACTGTGAACTTACCTGACTTCCAAGCATCACCTTATTACAAGTCCTTCAAGGGATTCTGACGATTGTGCTCTGGCTTTGGTCGTTACTGAAAAATATGTAGGAGATGTTGCAGGCTCTTTTGTACATAAAATGTTTCATAGGGCGTGGGGGGTTTTAGTGGTGGTGGTGCTGCTGCTAAAGTTTTTTCTGTTTGTTAAAAGTTTCTCCTGACCTAAGAAACATCTGTGCAGATTCTCTTACACACTGGGAGAATATTATATATCTCAGTTTATTTTTTTTTAAGCTAGATTTTCTTTCATTGCTCATGACCTCATAAAATTGAAAACCAGATGGGTTAAATTTCTCTTTGGAGAACAAGATGAAAAATTAGAAGTGATGAGGTTAAAGTCTGAAAGGTTATGACCTCTTTCACTGGAGACATAAGAAATAAGAGCACACCCATGTGCTCTCTGTATGCACCCCTGTGCATATTTACTTATTTAAAAGCTGTATTATTATAGCCCATCTTCCACCTTCCCAGTACAAAAGACTCTTCTTAAACAAGATGTAAAATACAGTCCTGTTTCTCTTTATGTTTTTCTCCCCTGAATGACTAATTCGCAATAATGTGCTTGGAAAGGAAGTCAGTTTAGATTGTATATTTGATTAATTGCATGAGGAGCAGTATGGAAATTAGGGGTGTTTTGCTTTCAAATGCACTCAAGGCAGGAGAGAACCTATCAAAAAATCAGTTTCTGTCAGAGATAGGATTGACTTTGCCAGCACAATAAATATAAAATCTTAGAGCAAAGGCCTTTTAGTCTCTAAGGACAAGACCTTCAGATTTTGGTTTCATAAGTTTACAAAAAATCAACAGCATGGGCAAAATTTTTCATTTGGTGTCAGGCTTATTTAATCTTCTCAGTGTAGGATATCAAATACTTAAAAGCAGGCTGTAGTGGATCATAGTTCTTGAATAAACAAGGTAAAAGAAAGGCTATTCATGCCTGCCAATGCATTGCACTGCAGCTGAAGTGGAATCTTAGAATAACTGTGGGCATGTGTTTTTCTGCAGCAGGGCTCCCAGACATAGATACTCCAATGTGTGGGAGTGTCTTTGTTCAGATGAACGGTGGTTTGCTTTTCTGTTCATTGTGCTATAGCTGCTAGGAAATGAACATTTATGGGAAGACTCAGCAGTCAAATGAAAAGGGAGAACAGAACATAGAGGCTTTATCAAATTAAAAATGGATGAGCTATAAAAAATGGCTTTCTTGAGAAGATATAATAGGGGAGACTACAACTTGAATAATTGTTGGTATGAAAAATAGTCCTTGAACTCCATTCTTGCATTCTGTTTTCAATCTAATTGAAATTCCAGAGGAAATTAAAGTATATTAGGAATTCTCCTCATGAAATGAAGTGCAAAATTATTTTTGATCCTGTGGTGTGAATTCAGCTGTCAATGAGTTTGTTTATATTCCCCTGTACATATGTCTGTCTTGAGTAGAAATAAAGTATTAAAAACCTTTAATGAGTAACACCATAAACAATTATAAACTTAAATGAATAAAGGCTTTTGCTTTATGCTAGTTACTGCATAGACTGGGCTGTGTAGCTGTTCCTTAGCCTTTGGTTAGTAGTTTCTTCACTTTAATTTTTCTCTGCGCTGTACACAGATCCATTTATTGGCCTTTGGATGTGTATGCTTCACTGACAGGACAAAGCCTTCAGCAGTGTAACAGTTTTGACTAAGCGAGTTCTTTCTGTGTGGCTCTGTGACGCAGTATATACCATGCTTTTTTTGTTTTGTTTTTTGTTTGAGTGACTGAGTATTGGCATTTAACTACTGTGTATGCTGTTACAAATCAAGATTGGCTAATCTTATGTTTGCATCCAGATTCTCATACTTTATAACTCCAGCACAAGATCCCTAAATAGCTGATAGCAATCAGGTAGGAGGTGGGTCTCACCTTCCATGTGGGATTTCCAGAAAGGATTTACTCTTTGTATTTCTTATTTTATATCCCAAAACATCTGCTAACAGCCTAATATTCTGACTCTTCCAGGAGCAATGTGGACCTTTAATCTGATCGTAGTATGCCTACCATTGCATATCCTTTAGTTAGAATAATTTTGTGCTTTCTGGGTTGTAAAATATATAGTTACACTTGTTATTATATATTTCTGGATAAAACATTTCCATAGCTTTTGCGGGTAGGGATGCTGATATCACATTTGGATGCATTGAGAAAATCCTCCGGGCATGGGTGTAGAGAACAAAATATTTAAACTTGACTAGCATGTGAGGCAGTGGTAGCATGTCTGAGCCTGAGAGAAACTGGCCAAATTAACAGTAGGTCCCTTGTTCAGCTTTACCTCTGAGCTGATGAACCTGCTGCTGGAGATTTCAGGGGAGTGCTTTTGAAACTTACCTGAAGCCATTTGTCTTTTCTGCTCTGCCTAGAAGAGAAGTGAACTGCACAGAGAGGGTGAATGGAAAGTTTGAAGACCTGTTTGGTCTGTGTTTTGGCTTATGAAGTTACTGTAAGTGCATGGATGTCTGCACATCTGACTTTCTCCCTATGCCATGGCCCCAAGACACAATATATGACTATGCAGGCACCTGAGAGGCAAAACTGCAGAATACAATTTCGAAGTATGAAACAGCAGGTGTAGAAGGTATTGTTAGCTTGACTGCGGCTTGCAAGAATAGGAAAAGTTGCT
Source organism: Psilopsiagon aurifrons (assembly GCA_025447955.1). Taxonomy (NCBI): domain Eukaryota; kingdom Metazoa; phylum Chordata; class Aves; order Psittaciformes; family Psittacidae; genus Psilopsiagon; species Psilopsiagon aurifrons. The sequence continues at coordinate 5,928 of JAOEHY010043668.1, read as the reverse complement.
AATTGAGTTTTTTATTTTTGAAACTTGAATGCAAATTTTCCCTTCTCCCTGTTCCCTACTGCAATTTTTTGTTAGTTTTATTCCTGTAAAAAATACTCGAACTGAGGTAACAGTGCAGTGAATTCTAGTGTCGCAAGGTGAATGAGGAAGAGCATCAGGAACTTAGTGTTTTAATGATTTAGTGCTTGTTCTTGCAGTCAGAGTTGCTCTTTCCTGTCGGTGGGGTGGGCTTTGGAGTGAAAAACAGCATGACAGTCTGAATGGAAGTGTCTTTGCTTTACTCTCCCGAATAACACTGACCTGAAGCTTTTCCTGTCAGCTTTTTGTTGTCTTTGGGGATCTCCTTGGATGAGTAAGGAGCTACAGGAGGCCTGCATTATGGTGGAAGTCCTGCCTTAAGCTTTTGGAGTTCTGTTAATATAAAGCCCTGTGATGTTGCAAATGAAAGAGTCATGTAAGTGTGATTAAACCATGCATCCTTCTAGTTACATAGGATGATTAATAATAGATAGCAGGAGCAAAGAGGCTTGAGATTTGTAATAAGGAGAATTAAACTCAATGGAGTTGCTGTTTACAGCTGAGTATTAAAGAGGATTCCATGAATTTTCATATAGATTTTTCTGTGGGGAGCATCTCGGAGATATGTCATGGGGGACAAGAATATTGCAGTGTAGTTTACTGTTAAAATGATTAAAGCTATGTTGGCAACTTTAAAAAAAAATTATTTCTTTTTTTCGCAGTAAAAATCCCACGAGGAATTTCTTTATAATGTACCATACAAGATTCATGTGAAAGGTTGGACTGCATAAAAGATTGCTTGCATGGATAACTGCTGTGTTTTTCTGTGTAAATGCTCCACAGAGGATCAATTCTTGAAGATGCTGGTATGAGGAGTTGTCATGGTATCTGAAGAGATGGTATTTCATATTGTCAGAGATGCTTGGTGAACTTATTGTCAAAACGCCTCTGAGAGCATCTCTAGTTATGTAGGTTGTCTCCCTCTAATCTGCTGGCTTCCAGTGCACTTGAGGAACAGTGGGCCATGGCACTGCAGCCACCTGGCATTCGAGATCAGCCTGTGGGAGCAGCCTGGTTCACTTCTGATGCAGCTGACTCACAGCAGGCTCTGTCTGCCTCGACAGCAGGCCTTGTGGAAATGGTAGAAGCTGTCTGGAGTTTGGTTATCAAAGGCTGCTGCTGATAAAGGGAACCAGCTAACCCCAAATATATGTCCACAGCCCCTCTAACACCCTGTCTGAACTGAACAGAGGTGGAAAAGGCATTTCTTTGCCATATTCCTGTGGGAGGTTGCTGTTTCCTGGGTGCAGCCTGTTCCCCTATGATAACAGCCTTTGAAATCTGAAGAATTTGCTCTTGTACACTCCAGGAAGGTCAGCAACGGGCTTCTTTGAGGGCTCTATTTGTAATAAATATAAAGAAATGAAGATTACTTCAGTGACTGTCTTGTGATTATAAGTGAAGTAAAAAAAAACTAAGTGGGAACCTGGAAAGTGAAACCCAGACTGCTCAAACCTGAGTTAGGTGGCATGTCTGTATGAAACACAGTTATTTCTGTAATTAACTCTAAGTACAGCATTTTCCATTGAGAGGAGAAGCTGACAATGCTGTTCAACATGGCAGCTGTGTTGGATACCTGGAGCAGCGGAGCAGACACTGTGCATTTTGTCCTGGCATAAACTCAAGTGCACACTACCGAGTCAATGAAAAAGCCCTTGCCATCCCTGTTGCTTTCGAGATCCAGGTGGTCAGAGCTTAAGAGCAGAGCTGACAGGTAGCTAGGGGACCCAGGAGCAAGGGCTTCATGTGACCTTCCCTCATCTTGCCCAGATCTGTGTTAAAGAGTGGAGAGGAGATGCATATGTGGCAGGAAATTTCAAGTGGCAGCAGTGAAAAGGGGTAGATCTGATTTCTGGCATTTGGACTAAAGAACTGTGCATTGGTTTAGAGCTGAAGATATAGGAACATGTGTGGTCTACTACCACTGCAGATGCTTCTTGCTTCTCCTATCTATTTGGTTTGTCGTTCTCATCGTGGATTTCCATCTATTTTGCTTCATATATCTGATGGATTTATTGAGGTATCAGGTAAATATAGGTAAAAAAATTGCCATTGTGAGAGTCAATGCAAGAATAATACCTTATGAACAGCAATTGGGTTTCATAGCCTATGGAGAAAGAATAGATTTGACACTGGATTACTGTCTGGATACAGCTATTTGCAAAAACTGCAAGGTTCTGTTCTCAACTAAGACTTTAACTTTTCTCTACTAATCAGAAGTACAGAGCAGAACCACACACAGAATTTTTGTCTATATCAGCCCTCAATGATTGCTTTTAACAGTTGATATTAAAATTCTTCAAATATACTAGTCTTTTCAGCTGTTACTGAAGTACTGTATTACTGTATTACTGTAACTTACACTCTTCCCACTGAGAAGCACTGTGTAGGATAATTTGCTGAAAAGGAAGTTTCCATTTTCTTTTTTTAAAACCATTAGGGAGCTCTGGAGATTGGTGTGACTCACTAAATGGGTCCCCTGTTAAATGCGTCTCAGGTTACTGCGGGTTCAATCCAGTTTCCCATTTTTACAAGTTAGAGTTATAGTGAGCTTTTAAATAGGAGGAAAGCATCTTAATTACCCATTAAGGGCAATAAAGGAAGTTGGTTACGACACCATTAAAACAACTGTGATGAAAAATCTGTTTCAGGATTTTGTACTTAAGAAGAACATGGGATTTAGACCGCATCTGTACTGCCGATAGCTCGGTGCTGACTGTGATCTCATTATTATCAGACTCGTGGTTATTTTGGTTGTCTTGTATTCTCCACCTGTGTCAACCAGGCAGTTATGCAGTTATGTGGTAATTGCACAAAAACATGGAGAACTGAGATCTGCTGACTGCACAAGAGAGATCCATCCATCAAAATGAATCTGTAGATGTACGTAAAATCCAGGCAGTAATGACAAGAGGGTTCTTTAATTGAAAAAAAAAATAAAAAAAGGTCTTATTTAGTCATATGTTCTCCTATCAGTTTTATATGAGAACATTTTCTCTTCCTAAGCATCTTGCTTCTGTTATAGCCTTAATCCATAGCCTTTTGACTACTGTGGCTACAACCCCTGTACTTAAAATATTGAACTTTCTTTAAAGCTCTATTGCTCTGAAGCTTCTCTTGTTTCTGATTCAGCAGTTAGAGAGCAAAACAGCTATTACAGTCATGGTAAAGCTATAGCCAATATATGGTTGATCCCATAGTACTCTCTGTCTTTGCTTTCCTGATCTGATTTTGGCTTTGTTTAATGTTTCCTTATTTAAGAGATAGATTATATACTGAAAAAAATATGGCAAATTTTAAAATAATTTTAATTTCATTAATATGCTAATAGTTATGAAGATTTATTTTGCACAGGAAATAATCAGCGATGTGGAAATTAAAGGATAACTGGAAAAGGTGTGGATTAAAGAGGAAACAATTCATCACCAGTCAGAACAAAAAATTGATATGCAAAGAAAAAGATTAACATGAACAGAGGTTGGCAGTTCATTAAGAAAAATGTGCTATTTAACACAATATGAAATAATTCTATAATAGAGATTGCATTTTAAAGAAGTGATGGCTCTGTAGTTTATAACATCGTTTGTTTTGCCCCCGACAGTTTAAAAGCTTACCTTACTGCAATACAGTCACATTTTCCCTTGGTAATTTTTAATAATTTATGCAGGGTTTTTCCTTCCTTCTGAAGGACACGGTGCTGGATATATTAATATATTTATAGATGCCCAATTCCTACTGATGTGATTAAAAATCACACTTGAAGGACTACCTGCATTAACATGATAATTTCTGCTGCAGCAATTGGCCTTCATGACAGCCAGAAGAGGTCAGGCACTATTTGTCTTAGTAGTACTTACTTCTGCAGTGAGTGACAGTTCCAAAGAGCTGTAGAAATAACTGTTAACTCCTCATAGCTACCCTGATTTATGTTACAAATAACCAAACTTCACTTGAAGTTTCTGTCTCATGATTTGAAAGGCCCAAAGTTACCAGTATTAAAAGTGGGAGATCAAGAATCATCAGCTTTGTATCTGGGTGATGTAGGAATATTAACAACCACTTTGCATGGGGAGGAAACGCTGCTGTATAACTTTCGTGTGACACAGTAGAGAGACTGGCTGGCTAGATCTTCACCTTGTTAAATGTGCCCAAGCTCTCCTGCAAGGTCAGTTCAGCTTTTTCCTCCCTTGGGTTTTATAGCTTATAATATGTCAGATCATATAACTGTTTTCTCTGTGGCCATTGGAAATATGGTAGAAGGAATCTTTCAGATGTCATCTCTTTTATTGCCAGAGCCATAAGTGTATTCTCATCCTTCTTATTGCAACGATTTTGAAGTCACCTGGACATCAAATTTTTTGGTTGTATTTGCTTCTGTAGCTTTATTTGCTTCTAATGATAGTTCATCACAATGGTCTTTAAGATAGCTATTAATTGCAGTAGTTTGATTTGATTGTAAAAGCAGATACCAAGTACAAGGCTATAGAGGGGGGAAACTTACATCAACACTTTCATCACTAGTGTTCAGCTCTGGATTCTTCAAGCAGGCTGAAAATTTGATTCAGCTTTGAACTATCTGTAGATCTTAGGAATAAACAAAATAAACAGAAAAAAAAAAAGAGGGAGGAATAAGAAAAAAAGGCAGTGGCTCACTGAAATGTGCTTTATACACACAAATGCCTAATGTTAGCTTCTTGAAACTGTGGCAATTCTTTGTCCATTCTATCTGCGATTATTCAGGACCACCACCCGCTTTACAATGCAAGTTGCAGTATGTGATGTTAAATAAGATGTGCTCACCTGTACTTATAATCTTCTCATACATGCAAACTTCAAATACTACCTGTTTTAAATAAAATTTTAGATGTTTGAAAGGTACTAAGAATATGACAATAGTATTTTGACTGTGGTCAAAATACTATTAGGGATCCTTTGCTTGTCTTATCAAACATCGGTGGAGAAGTATATCCATCATCTTTAAGTTAAATAAAAGAATAAATAAAAGAATGACTTGGCTTCAGTACTAACAAATTGTCACTTGTTTTATTCAGTTGTGATACAGTTCTGTAATTTCACTGACTTAGTAAGCTTACATGTCTACATGATAGACTAGATTTGGTCTTATAACTCCAATTCTGCCATTCTGGCAATAGCATTTTAGTGTTTCAGTATTGTTTTAGAGAAAGATGCCTCATAAGGAACATCTGCTTTTTAACTGCATATTTCCAGAAACATACTGTTAAGGCAGAGCCTTAGTGTTCTTCTAAAGTAATGTCTTAAATAATGAAATTGTCTATTTTCATTTCTTCTTTTTCAGTGACAAAATTGTATTAAGAGCTGATTAGGTGGCTCTGCAGGAATACAGATGCCTCATTACTGATGCAAAGTCAAATAATCATTTAGACCTAAGCATATTGGAATGTCTCTCACATAAAACTTTTCTTCTAAGATTTGTGATTCAGCTAATTTAAGATGACATACACATTAAATGAGTTTTGAAGAGCAATTCAATTGAACAGGTGGATCTGGTAGTCTGGAGATTCCTATTGTAAGATACTGAAGAAAATTCGAAGAAAAAAAGAGGCTTATAAAAGGTGGAAGCAAGGACAGGCGGCTTGGGAAGAACACAGGGATGTTGTCCTAGGGACCAGGTTAGAAAAGCTAAGGCCCACTTAGAATTAAAATTGGCTAGGGACGTTAAGGACAACAGGAAGAGATCCTATAGGTATATTGCAAATAAAAGACAGGCTAGGGACAAAGTGGGCCCCCTCCAGAAGCTATCGGGAGAACTGGCTACCCTGGATTTGGAGAAGGATGAGGTTCTTAATGACTTCTTTGCCTCAGTCTTTA
>JAOEHY010043667.1:0-27959 GCA_025447955.1 Psilopsiagon aurifrons | reverse complement strand
CCACAAGTCAAAAACACAGTGCTGCACCAACTACTAAGAAGAAGAAAAATGACTGCTACTGCTGAACCCATGACACAGTGGTATTCTGGATTCCCCATTGGGGCAGGATCCTGAACTAGACAGCACTGTGAAATGGACATGCCTGTACCCTTTTTATAGTAAGCTCCATAGGAAGATGGAATGCTTCCAGTTAGCAGAAAGGAAAGTCAAACATTAATAGAGCACAGGCTTGAATAGTTAACTTTTTAAACATATGTCAAGGCAGACAGAATAGAAAACCAACAGCTCTTCCTCACACACTGGATCTTTGCAGACAAGTCCTTGTTTTCACTCAGTACCTTTCTCAACAGCTGCAAATGCAAAGTCTTCTCAGGTCCTTAGGGAGTTATGCCCATCCCCAGTGAGAGCTGTCTCTGCTCCTGACTGCAGGCTCAGTTTCTTCACAGGTACCAGCTTCATATGGTAGCCCTGTGCCATCCACGCCCTCTGGTCTTTAGAAATATCACTCTCACAAGCCTCTACTTTCACCCCTGCAGAAGAGGAATGATCTCCTCTTCCAACAACATGAGTTCAACTGGTTGTGTTTTTAAAGTGCGTGATGCATGCTAGATATCTCATGAAAACAGGGGAAAAAAGAAATGATACTTCCTCCATTTCAATCAGCTAGAATTATGTAGATTTGTAGTTGATAGTTTCATAAAAAGTTCCCAAAAGTGCATGTGATTACTTTGAAGGTCTTTTTATTTGGCTACCCTTCAGAGATAAAAACTCATGCACCTTCTATCCTAATGATAAATACTGTATAGATATAGCTGTGATGCACCTGTAAAAAGTCTGATGTCCATGAAGTCTCTTGTAAAGGATTTCTCAACACACTAGGATGCTACTTGACATTACTATTTTATTATGAGAAACAGCTCTTTCTGGCTTCTGCTTTATATTCATTTCAAGCAAGCAATAGCAGTAGTAGATCAATATGACCTAGGAGAGAAATCTCCTATGGTTTGTGTCTTCTTCCACGCTGTCCTGGGTTCAGCAGTAGCAGTCATTTTTCTCCTTCTTAGTAGCTGGTGCAGCACTGTGTTTTTGACTTTTCAGAACAGTGCTGGTAACACCAATGTTTTCAGTTGCTGCCTAGAATGTTTGGTCTGACCAAGGACTTTCTGAGCCTCATGCTCTGCCAGGGAGGAGAGGAAGCCAGGAGGAAGCAGAGACAGGACACATGACCCAAACTGACCAAAGAGGTATTCCATACCACAGCACGTCATGCCCACGATGTAAAAACTAAGGGCAGAGGCCCGGAAGAGGCAGGATCACTGCGGGATTGGGCTGGGTATCGGTGGTGAGAGGTTGTATTCTCTTCCCTTGTATTTCCCTTGTCATTATTATTATTGGTGGCAGCAGTAGTGGTTTGTGTTATACCTCAGTTACTGGACTGTTCTTATCTCAACCTGTGGGAGTTGCATTCTTTCAGTTCTCCTCCCCATCTCCCTGACAGCTGGGGGGAAGAAAGAGGGGGGAGTGAATGAGCAAACTGCGTGAGTTACGGCTTAAACCACGACACGTGCTTTGTTTATACAATATTTTCTTAAATATTTTTTTTACTCTAAATCCTATGGGCTTTATTTCTAGCCTTTTCCATAGTCAGCATGCTAAAATCATCCGCAGTGATACAGCTAACACTGATACTGTTCTTTGAAAATAACAACTGAATGAGCAAGTAGCACTGTCTGCAGAAGAACAATATTGCCCCTTTTTATGAGCAGTTAATATTTGAAAGGCTTTCATGGCTTAAAGCTTAAAGGTATTATATTGCTCAAACAGTATGCACATAACTGGTTAGATGTTTGACACCACTGGTGCATGTGTTGTAGCTGGTGCAAAATGATTGAAATAGTATACATGGAAATCTAGTCAGTAGATAGGAGGAGTTTCTTCTTTCAAAAATAGAAATCAGTCAGCAAATGGCATCAGCAAGGAAGTACTTTCATGTAGGCTGTTGAGTGACCCAGTGACAATTTTGTCTATTGACACCAAATCCAGAGGATGAAATTGTCACATGCATTTCAGTTGTTCTCAGCCTCTTGCTTATTGGATTGTTCACCTGTGTTTGCTTGCCTGCAGCTTTTTGCAACACACCGTAGTAGAATGATATCTATTTTAACAACCCTTCTGATTACCAGTGGGAACTGAGAACCTAAGAAACTTCCCATGATGTTTGCTTTTCATAGAGGCTGATGGGTTAGCAGGATTGTGGACCAGACTGCATGAAGTTTCTCAATAAGCAGGTCAAAGAAAACCCCAAAACAAAACCAGAAAACCCCCAACTTGTTAAAAACAGGATTTATTAACATGCAGATCAAATAGTAATAAAAAAAAAGAATTAATTTGCATAACGTGCCCCATCTGGTTATGTTGAAAATTGTTTCAAAGCTGCTTCATTTTTCTTTGTTAGAGAAAGGAAACAAAAATAGCTTATATGTTTCCAAAGTCATTTGTTCCCTGTACATCTTCTTTATGTCTTCTCTTGTATTAGATTTTTATTCCTCAAGTGTCAGTTTTTTAAGAATAACATTTTTAAATCTTGAAATAAGCTTCCCAGGAGTCAGAGTTCCTGGGATCCTCCAGTGGTTTTTACAGTCTGCTAGGAGTCTAAGATTTGAAGTAAGTCTGAATGACAATAAAAGAAGAATTTGCCATGTTTTTGACGTCTAAGAATTTAATTATAAATTAAGATGAAACTAAGTTCCAAAATGTCAAGTGCAATAGCAAAACTGAACCTTGAATTTCTAATGACTCCCATGTTTGAAAGTGACCTGAAAGGCTGATACCCATTGTTAATTTATGTGATTTCTTGTCTCTTTTTTATGATTTGAGATAATGATTTCACTACATCATTTAAATACTTCCATAAATATTTTATATCCAGCATCTGTAGCAAAGACCAAAGAGTAAACTGTCATATCCGTGATGTAGTCTGCCTGCATCACTCTTCTCTGACACTACAGGAAACTAAGATTAAGATCATGACATGCTGGCTTTCTGCATTTGAACAGATAGATTGATGAACACGACCATAGCTTTCAGATGCAGATATTAATTTTTTTTCTCTGCTTTGAATTCAAATTGTATTTCTAATAAAGTATGGGAAATAAGTTGGTTCAGACAAGATATTAAGATCAGAATTCTCTCCTTGTAAAATTACTTTGTCACTCCAAACTTAAGCTCAAAGCATTATGTTTCTGTCACACTTCCCTTGTTTCTTAGAAAGTAGGAATGTACATAAGCAGGCAGAAATGGGAGCCTGGCTTTCACCATGCAGTGTCACCCTTGCATAGTCAGGAGAACCTATGCAAAACACAAGGTTTCTAAACCTCTAAAGCTCCTTAGCAGTTTACCATTTCAGTGTATCATCATGTTAGCAATAGTTACACTTCTATAGAAAGATGATATGCATATAATACTGTAGAAAATTGAGGCTATTGCACATTTTCTTTCTACTTCTTTCTACCTCTGACACTATGGCAAATTACTTTAAAATTCATAAAAACGATATGGCATAACCAGCTGCACAGGTAGAGGCTTTATACATTTTTATCTTTAATGGCTGGCTTTAAAATCTTGACTTGTGTCACTGAGAGGCAATTGTGAAAGAAGAAATGCAGCTTTTTTGCTTCTTAGTAGCTCAGCAATCTTCAGAAAAATAAGAGGCCAGTGCTATTTCTTTGTTATGAAAACAAGATTTATGTGATTATGCTTCCTGTGACTGTGTTGCTATATAAATGCATGTGGTGTGCTTCTGTATGTGTCATTCTGTCAGTTCCATTCCAATAATACTTGGTTCGATTGTCTGATCTCAAGCAACTTTACAGATGGGGAGAGCTATCTAAAATATGTTAAATTCCCAGAAGTTCCATGAAAAATTGACCAGGTAGAGGAAAGAGTCGTTTTTAAACCTCCCCTGAGGGTGGAAAAGTAGAGTGTGTCTTCAACCATTGTAAAATATTAGATAACCTTGTAGGAGAGATAAATTAGCAATAATATAACCAAAGCAGAATGTTTCATTTGCAGTGTGATACCAAAAGACCCATTCCTCAGTATTATTTCTTCCCCTTCTATGAAATCTTAGGTGCAGATCTGACATTTTTGTGAAGTCGGGATATTAATAATTTCTCTTTCACCTTTTTGCGTTCTCTCACTTGTATATTCTATGATACCTGCTAAGAACTGAACTCCAGCTCCAGTCTTAGTATAGTCTGGTTTAAAAGGCAAGCCTCTATAAGATAAAGATACATTGAAAACAAAGGGGTTTAGTGCTTTTGCTCACAAAATTGTATCACATTGTACTAATCTTTAAAAAAATGCTGATCCAAGAATAAGGTAATTCTGTGAGGAAACTAATACACATAAACTGCTGTTCTGAAAGATGTTTAATGAATATCATCAGTAATTCTTACTCATTCTTGGTTTTCAGATGAAGCAGATTGGTCATGATGGCTACAACCCCTCCTCTGTAGCTGAATGGCTGGATTCCATTGAACTGGGTGACTATACCAAATCCTTTCTAATTAATGGCTATACATCGATGGACCTTGTGAAAAAAATCTGGGATATTGAGTTAATTAATGTAAGTTGATCAATTTATAGCAGTAATAGTTCCTCCTAAATAAGTTATAATACTGGTCTTACTTATCAAAGAGAAAGCACAAAAGCAAATTGCACTACAAATACTGCCTTCAAGTACTGTTAATGTTTATAGCTTTCGTGCCTATACCTGAGTTGACTGTACCCTTTGCTTCCATTTGCTTTACCGTTGTCTTTCGCATGGTATTCAGTCAGCATGGTTGTGTCTGCCTTCAGGATGCTGAATGACATTTAAAAATATATTTTGGTAGTTTATAGCAACAAAGCATAAGCCTTTGCTTTTAGAGTGCCTAGCAACAGTGCTTCCTGTAAAGATACTTAAATTTTTCCACATGCTCTGGCTAAATTAAACATAAAATAAGGAAACCTTAAACAAAGCAAATAAGTTATGCTAAAGGAAAAAATATTTATCACTTTCACTTGAAACTTTATTTACATGAGTCAGTTAAATTAGATACCCACAGATGGGCAACCATGGACTTTAACTTGGACTGCACTGAAGAGTAATTTAAATGAGATGAAGCTTATACAGTGGTGACATTGACAGTACAGCTTTGCCAATGAAATTTTCATGTAAGTTATGTGACTGAAACTGAGTTTTATTCCTTTTGTAAAAGACATGATTATAGCTTTGGATGTGCTGTGGCTTTTGAAATCAACTGTATTGTCAGTTTATCTGATCTTTAGAGCAATCTCAGCATGGAAAAAAAAAAAGCCAAGATCATATTTTAGTGGCTCTTCAAAGACAAAAGACTGTGCTTTTCCCTCCAATATAGAAGATACTGCATCTCTGCCTCTAATTAGTGCCTAACTCAGAACAGTCAAAGAACTACCAATAACCATAGGCAATCAAGCAAAAGACAAAGCAGCTGTGAAGACACGTTTCAACATAGTGACTGGTGCATGAGCCACAGGCAGATACAGCCCAAGACCAACATCTAAAGAAAAGAAAAAGAATAAAAACCAAAAACAACAACAAAAAACTCAAACAAACAAACAAACAAAAAAACAAACAGGTATTTGATTAACTGAAAGACAAACCATTGCATGTTCGAATATTTTTTTTCTTACTGTCACATTACAATTAATGTTAACTAACACAAAAATTTAGAGTAAGAGCAAGGGCTAAACACTGCCTAACATGTTATGGCTGTTGCAGTCAGTGTATGTTGGAGGTGTATAATTGAACTCAGGGTGTGATTGATGCTATTATGGGTGTCTGTTGCTAAGCTATTTATAACTGTGATTCTTTTTCCTGTATGTGGCTTTAATTTTAATAAGAACTGGGGACCCTTTGTTTCAGAAGATAATACAGATTAATAACTAGCACTGAGTTCAAGGAAGTGGATGACTCTGCTCTTAATTTTGCATTCCAAACATTTTGCCGTAATCAGTTTGGAAACAAATTGCCCTTTAGCTCCCCCAAGTGGATCATTAAAACCTCATTAAAGGGTTGTGGTTTCCAAACTTGCTTTAAAATGATGAAAAAGGAAGTACCTGCACTGAAGTTAATATGAATACGCTTCTGTAAAATCAGTATAAACCAGGCCAGTATATATCCCTCTAATTTTAAAGGTTAACATCATGTTCTTTTTGACCGCCTGTACTTCTTGGGCAAACACTCCCTTTTGCCATGAGTTGCAAGAAGCAGCTGTTCCACTGTAGTTGAAGTGTTTGTATAGATACAGATACCTACAGAGATAAATATTTCTCCCACCTGATATGATATTAGATTATGTTGTTCTGGAGCATAGTAAATAAAACAGTTCTACATTATCAAAATTTCAGATTTAGTCCAGTCAGTATAGATTTGATTCCCACCAATCAGTAGTAGCTAACTGTAATGATAGGGTGTTCACTAAGAAAATCTATAGCTTACAGAAGTTGTTACTGTTATTTTTCTGTTTCAATTGAGGGGAATCTTTCAGAAATGAACAAGAAATTGGTTTGAAGCATTGTGCTGTCTGGCAGAACAAGATACTTCTCTCTGACCAGCAAGCCTGCTGTCTGAAATTGAACTCAGAGGACTTACTTCCTATTCATGCAATTGCAAACAATAGTTTATAACATAAAGATTTTCATAAAGGAATGTATAAATGTCGAAGCCACTAACTCTGGAACCAGACTCCTGATATGAGTAGGTTAGAATTCAGGCACTTGAAAAATAAGCGAGAAAACAGACTCAACATCCTGAAAATAACTGAGTACCATTGGTTTGGTGACTTTTGGGGCTCAAGCTGTAGATGGAGCAAGAAGCTTCATCTGCACTTATGCTAAATAAGTGATAAAAATGTATCAAGGACTACAGATACAATAATTTCTTAATTTTAGCCATCAGTTTAAACACTTGCAACTCCTGAATTTGACATAAACTCCATTTTTCTTTGGGGTAATGAATCATTTAGTTCATACTTGGGAAGCCGTTGGGAAATCCTCCATGGCTTCTGGATGTAGAAACAGATTTGAACATAGAGATAAAATCATCTTTTAGGTAAAGTAGCATAGTTGAAAGGACAGTGAAGAGAATGGAACATTTAATTTTTCATAAGCTCTTCTTTGCATCTTAGAAAAAGAATAAAAAAGAAAAGTCTTTATTACTTTTTTCTACACGTTTTGTGATCATGAATTCATGTCTGTGAATGAAATTCATGAAGTTTTAGATTTTTGTTCCTAGATCTAAATTAGAAATCATCATTTATCCTAATACATCTCAATATAGTATCACATGCCTCTGAACTTCCACGTGTGATGCTGACCAAGATACTTTTCTTCTACTTCAGGGCATAAATCTAGTCAATTAAGTTAAATTAAAGCAAACACTTCATTTTTTGAAAGATTGAAAGAAGGAAGCAGGGAAGTTGTGAATGGTCCATCCCTGGTGGTGTTCAAGACCAAGTTGGACCAAGCCTTGGGTGGCATGGTTTAGTGGGAGGTGTTTCTGCCCATGGCAGGGGGGTTGGAACTACATGATCTTAAGGTCCTTTCCAACCCTAATATTCTATGATTCTATGATTCTATATTTTGAAAGTCTCCCTGCAGCTGCGTGAAGCTAGCCACCCTAAATTCTCTTTATAAACTATAAGAATGGAGAAAGAAAGGATCATCCAGAAGATGATTCAGGGTGGTTAAATTATGGTTAATTATCTGGATTGCTTCCTAGGGGCATTTGTCTCACCCTACTGATACAACTAAGAAGATTAATTTTAGTATGAGTGTTAATCTGCTTGATGGTAGAAAGGCTCTTCAGTGGAATCTGCACAGGCTGAATCAATGAGTCAAGGCCAATTGTACAAACTTCAAAAAGGCCAAGTGCCAGGTCCTGCACTTCGGTCACAACAACCCCATGCAACACTATAGGCTTGGGGAAGAGTGGCTGGAAATTGTCAGTCAACAGCTGGCTGAACATGAGCCAGTTTGCACCCAGGCAGCCAAGAAGGCCAAGAATTTCCTAGCTTGTATCAGATGTAGCATGGCCTGCAGGACCGAGACAATGATCATGCCCCTGTACTCAGTGCTGGTGAGGCTACACCTCAAGTACTCCATTCAGTTCTGGTCACTCACTACAAGAAAGACACTGAGGTGCTGGAGTGGGTCCAAAGAAGAGCAATGAAGCTGGTGAAGGGTCCAGAGAGCAAGTCCTGTGAGGAGTAGCTGAAGGAACTGGTGTTGTTTAGCTTAGAGTAAAGGAAGCTCAGGGGATATCTTACCACTCTCTACAACTACCTGAAAGAAGGTTGTAGTGAGGCAAGAGTCAGTCTCCTCCCAAGTAACAAGTGGTAGGGTAAGGAGAAAGAGATTCAAGCTGCTCCAGGGGAGCTTTAGATTGGATATTAGAAAAAGTTTCTTCACCAAAAAGGTTGTCAAGCATTGGAACAGGCTGCCCAGAGAAGTGGTTGAGTCACCATCCCTGGAGGTATTTAAGAGATGTAGTCATGACATTTAGAGCTTTGTTTAGTGGTGGACTTGGCAGCATTAGTTTTATGGTTGGACTTGATGATCTTAAGGTTTTTTCCAACCTAAATGATTCTATGATTTTATGATCAAAGTTAACCTTTGCGACTTACCCCTTCTCCCATAGGATACTAGAATGATCAGAGCTTTGAATCTTGTTATCTTCCTAACAATAACAGTTCTTGCTCTATTTCCAACATTGTCTTATCATCCTTGGAATTTACCATCTAGGCAAGCACATTAAAAAAAAAAATCTGAGAGAAGAATATCAAGTATATGAGAGAGGTACGAGGTCTGAGACACCAGTGGTAAAGGCCATTTTTCACTCAGCTTCTCTGGTCCTCCAGCTTCCTCACTGGCAGTAAGAAACAAATCTAATACGCATCTTCCTGCAATTTATTGCAAGTTAATGTCTGCTCTAACTCAAGTGCTGGTTTCTTTCAAGCTTTTATATTATACATATATAGTGCTTGTGTTTCTTCAAGCACAGTCAAGCAGCAATTACTTAAAGTATTTAAATCAGAGTAATTTTAAAAGTGATTCATTTGTGGGTTTTGTGAGTTCCCTTCAGCATTCTGTCCTTTTTCAACAAGCCAGACTTTGAATTTTAGAATCTGTTTCACTAATTTACTTGTCAGTTAGATCAAGAGTTTTCCCAGGTCCATTTGCTTCATTATTTTCTCGGGTGTGTGCCTCCTGGGAAGCATTGTTCTAATTTCCTCATCATGGGATTGGAAGTATTCAGAATGCCTTCTTCCAGCACTGCTTTTCCCAACACTTCTGGTTTTGTCTCCCAGGTTTCTTGGCTCATTACAGAGCTCAGATTCTGTACCCAGATTCAGTTATAACTTATTTGATTCTGTAGCTACGTGAATCTTTTCTGAACTTTTCATCTGCTGAAAAATAGTCCACTATGTTCTGAAATCCCCTAACCCATCTAAACTGTGCACCTGTGCTTTAAAGTATAAATGCTCTTCAACATGACTAATCATATTATTCTTGTCTGTTATTCTGAATTACTTACGTAACCCTCCCCCTCAGGGAGTCACTCTCTTCAGGGAACTTTTACCAAAGAGATTCTTCAGGCAAGATATAAACAGCTTAAAAGCATAAAGCAAAGTTATTTGTCGTCTAACACACACAATACATTTTAAGACTAATGAACTAGGCATTAAATCAGCCCCACCAAATGAGTCACTAAGTCTAATGGGCAAGTAATCATCACTCAGGTAGGGGAGGGCTGGCCTCTGTTGCTCCCTGGAACAGAGGATGCTGTTGCTGAGTTGCTGTCTCCTGATTTCCCTTTTTTATCTCAGGGTTTCATACCTTTTCATGTGAGTGGTGTTATACTTGAACCCTTGAGTTGCAAGTTTCCCCTGTCCTAACAATCTTGTGCCTGCAACTTCACCTTTCTACTCTTGCATGCTTCAGCCTGTGCACTCCCTCAGAGTTCCTTCTCACGCCCTAGCAATTTTCTCAGAAGAAAACTGAGAACGGTTGCACAACTGTGCTGTACTGAAAGTAGGCCTTGAATCACAGCTAGCTGAACTTCTGGGAGGAAGTGACCTGGTTTACATTTCTTCTCAATTAGTTTATCCTGCACTATGAGCTTCTATTTTCATACGTCTGTCTTTCACATGGATGGCTCGGTCTTTGTCTCTTGTAAAACTGATGCTTTCCAAATGGCTTTTCAAACTCTATTCCTCTCCAGATTTTGAGCTTTTGGGGAAGTGTTATTGATGATTGTCTCTCACAAACTGCATTCCTGTTTTACATTAGGGTATAATGATTGCTGTTGAGGATCAGATCAATTATACTAGAGAGGGAAAATAGCTACCAATGGACTGCCCTCCATTAGCTAAATACCTTGAACCCTCCACAACATCAGCAACAAGCTCCAAAATTTAATTTTTTATGTACTGTGTAAAAAGGTGATGCTTTAGTATTATCTAAAGCTGCTACATGATTGTTTCACTGCAGCCCACTAGGTTTTGTACTGTAGAAATGAAAAAGCATGAAAATGACCATATTGAAACAGATCAGAGGCTTAACCTAAACTGATGTGCTGTCTATTAAAATGGCCATAAACAAACTACCAGGGAAGGCTACATGAATAGGACAAGCACATTATGAATTATCTGCATTATGAATTATCTGCCTTCTTCATCATTAAGAATTTTCAGCTCATGGATTTACTTCTGGAATTGGGCTAGTTCTTCCCAACTGGTCCTTGTCTTTTTTATCTTGAATGAGTTATTATCATCATCAAGTTTCATGATCTTACTGCTAGTCTTCTTTCCTATGGAATTTATAAATACATTATACAGCAGAGGTCGCAGTCACAGATTTCTCCAGTAATTTGCTAGGAACCTTCTTCCACTCTGAAAACTGAATTTTGTCCTACAGTTTCTTGGTTTGATCAGTTATTTATCCATGAAATAACTTCTTATAGGTTAATGCCATGACTGGTTTGTTGTGTGTGGGTTTTTCTGTTTTCTTTCTTAGAAGTTTTTTAAGAGTGGCTTCATCAAAAGACTAGAAATCCAGACAAACAGGAGATCATCAACTTTCTTTCTGTTATTTTTGACTGTTTGAAAGAATACCAAATAGACTTCTGAAGTATGAGGTGCCTCTACATGCAGTCACTTTAACTCTTTCTGGTTATATATATCCATGTGTCCACTACTAGTATGCATTACTAAAATCCTACTGATTCACCTGAGTAAGGCTTATAAGCTAATATTTCCATGAATTTTTTGTGACACTCTTCAAAAATTAGCATCAATAACTGAGGATCTCCAGTCCTCAGATAACAAGAAGGTTTTAAGGGAAAATTTGCATGTCATTGCTGAAAAATCAGCCAGTTCATCCTTGAATTCCTTCTCTATTCATCTTTTCTGTGCTGTAGTTCATTTTACATGCTTCTATAATTTGTCCTATGCAGACTAAATAATCTTAGTCCATTTTGTTATTCCGTACTTCCAGAAATCCTTGTTCTGTATCTTTCTAGTCCTTTTCTGTACACCTCAAACAGGCAGAGTGCCAGCTATACCTTTCTGTTTTCAAAGTGAGAATTACTTTATGTGTATTTAACTTGAGCCTATAGCTCAAAGTAATAGAAACCACTGTACTGAACTCAGTTCTCAGAGCTTTCATGAGACCTTTGCCAATGGATGCACCTACAGTGTCAGTACAACTTACAGTCTCTGCTTAAAGAACTTAAAAATGGACCGCATACTGCATTCAGGTTCTTTAACCAGGCTAGTGTCTTGCTTAGCAGCCTCCCTGTCTACTCCAGCAAAGCAGACTCCACAGCTTGGCTGGGTAATATACTCCAAATGGATAGATTTTTGTACAGTGCTCACTTGACAGCTTAATTTCCCATGCTCTATAGCACAAAAAGGTGCCTTTTTCTTAAAAGAACTGTTCTTCAGACTCTGATAAGTTACTCTGTGGCTTTTCTCTTGTTATTACTTCATTTCCCACGCATGCCACTCTGCAGAGGCATTTTTTGAAGAAGAATGAAACATTACATCTCAATAATATATTCTCAGACATTGCAAGGGCAGTTTACAAATCCTGTTCCTTTTTCTCTCTACCTCAGAGCCCTGTGCTAGATTTCAGATAACTGAAAAGAATCATGAGAGCTTGGAGCCAAAGTCCTTTCTAATCTGCCAGAGACACTGCTAATAAAGATGCTCATAGCTCTTCTTATAGTTGCTTTCTAACTGGCTCCAACAATTTTGATAATAGGAAGAGTTTTCAAAACCATGAATCTGCCTTAGCAGTAGGCTGTGGGATCTCAGGTTATTAGGTATTTTGTTATTAAAAGTAACTTCTCTGATTTTGGAGTTTAGAAAATTCTCTGTATGGCTTTTTTGTTGTTTACTCTTCCCAAACATTCAGGAGCATATTGCTGGTGTATTTGCTTAAGAAAATACTTCAAATTAGTTTATGTGAACCAATAATTTTGAAACAGCTATGCACAGACACGTATATGTGTATGTGTTTATATATAAATGTATATAATTGAAAGTAAAGAATTCTCCAGCAAGCTAAATGATGGAGTATCACAGTTCAAATGCAAATGCCGCTTCTGTAGAGACAGCCATGTTGATGTACTGTGGAAAATCAAAGGCCTTGTATTTTAAAGTTTCTAGGTAGCATAAAATGCTTGAGAATGTCTCTGACATCGTGAAAAAATAACTGGGCATGTTATATGGAGGAACAGGTATTTCTTGCCTTTAAAAATTTTATGGGAATCTTTAAAATTCTTTGCCAGGTAGACTGAACTTTGGGTTTTATGACTCATTAATAAAGTAGTAGACTATGTATAAGATGCATTAAGATATTTAATAAAATATTTTCTACTATATTTGTGGTGGTTTTAATGTTAAATAGCTACTAATATGAAGGAAACTTTCAATATCCATTCAGATTCTTTGTCTCTTCTGTTTGTAAAACTGTGCTAATTAATATCAATAATAGGACCAAATATTAAGCATTTTTTTGACAACAGGATAGTTGCATATATTTCAAATGAAATACTGAAGATAGGTCTGGAACTGAATAGCTTTCATTGTGATGCATTATTTCTTCATGAGGTAAGACATGTATATGGATTTGCTCATTTGCTTTGATGTTAGTAGAACAATGCCGCAAATGAGGTTACATTAATATGTTAGCTGCTACAGTTGTAAATCCAGAGGATAACTCTATAAATTACTCTCTTTGAAATTGGATCGGTACATTCATTTAATGTAAAAAAATGTCATGAGATATTATACAAATAGCATTTTTTTAATCCACACAAAATAGGTGTGTAGATTTGACCCATCCAGGGCACCCATAGAGGTTTCAAAAGGGTTTTAATAATGCACATCTTTGTTTCTTTATCAAGAATGAAATATTTGTCAATCACAATCATATAGTAAATTTGTTCAGCTGGATCTTACACTTGAAAATGATTCTTTCTGCAGTCAGATTTTGTCTGCTTTAAATACTAGCAGCAGCTCCATCAATTATTTCCTAAATAACTGTGAATGTTTCTGATCATTTAGAAGCTGTTATGTTGTAGTATTGCAGTGGCTGTTTCTAGAAATCTTGCTGGAAGCTCTTTATCAACAAATCCGTGTGCTAGTATTGTAACTTTATGGCATGTTTAATTCTTATGTACAGTTTCTGCATGTAACATTTTGCATAGGTAGTGATCTCATAGCCTTTGGTATGAAGACTTCTATTTATTCCTCATGGTAATGCAAAATATTTTGAAATACATCATCCTCTTTCTTCTTACTTGCAAAAGATCAGGAGATGAAATAAACCTTCGCAATTTCTTCAAACCATGCACGGTTTACCTCTTCCGACTACCACCTTGGATCATGGCAGTGCTCAGGCTCACAAGTAGTGGGAGAGAAAGCATTTCTTTTAGTTCTCATGCAGTGCTTTATTCAGTTTACAATACGACACAGTAAAGAAAGAAAGAGAAACCATTTACACTGTGAACATTTTCGCAGCATTTAGTTTTTTGGTAGTGTATCGATTCTTTTGTAATTCATCTGGTGTCATTTTGCACTAGAAGTATTTAAATAGAAGGCATTACATAGGTACTTTGAAATCCTTTCCCTAATTCTGTATTTATATTTCCTTATATATAAATATATATAAATATTTTTTTCTGATGAAAAAGTAACAGCAAAATAACCGTATTTCATCAGTGAATCTAGCCATTGAAATTTGCAGATTTTTAAAATGTTTTCCATTTCCTGCATTTATTTTTAAGTGTAAGGATTTTAGTCATATCTAAATAGTATAATTTTTTTATCAATCACATTTTACCTCTTTTCTGAGGTAAATCTTTGTTCTTATATTGGAATTCTTAAAATTAGAGCTTTTTTTTTTTCTCTTTTGTTCTCTTTTTTCTTCCCCTCTTCCACTCTCTCTTCAAAACAAATTATAATCAGGTAGTGATTGGCAGCAATTTTTAGCACTAATAATCAAAGCTGAGCAATTTTAGCACCTATTGTGTTCCACCTGCAGGATCATTTTCTTGTCCTGTAACACACTAGGTAGCACAAATGATTGATTTAGTAAAAAAATTATCATGCATTACGAAGTAACCTACTCTGCCTAGTGCTAGAGAGAAGTATCCTAACAAAATCTCTCTCTGAAGTATCCTAACAAATCTCCCTCCATTCAGACAACAAATAAATTGCCTTTTCAACTGATTTTCTGACAAAATCTTAGTATTCTGTGAGAAGGTTCATATTTCAAGTTTCAGAATGTGACCTCCTTTCTAGGGAAAACAGCAGAAGCAGCCCAACCCAAGACTTCTTATTCCATTTAAAAAGGCTAGAAAACAACCTCTCCTCCCAGCCCACAAATTCTCTACAAAAACAGATCAAATAAATCGTCACTAAATATTTAGTTGGCCTAGGCAACAACTTGTTCTGCCTTCAACACCTTAGACGAGCCTTGGATAGAGTTTATTTTACAGCCTTAATCTTTCCAGTGTTGTTTCAGTAAAAAAATTGGATTTCTACTTTAAAATAATGTCCTTTTTCTGATCTTTTAATACTGATTTAGAAATTCTAGACACATCCTATTTTGAATTTGTCCTCCCAAACATGCAGCCTTAGGATAGCGTCCTTCATTACAATAATTGTAAATTGTAGTAAAAGGTAGTTCCTCTGAAGTTATTTCCTTATGAGTATTCATTTTTTCTGTTCTAGACAACATTTGTGCTAGTTTTACCAGAATTGCTTATCCTAAATGTTTGAATTTGCTGCCCCCAAAATCTACCTCTCATAGTTCTAGTTTATAGCATTTTAAAGCAGATTGTTTTTACTGAAGGTGAATGTAAAATACTTGAAGTTAGTGGTAGATAAAAGCAAACAAGAACACAATGATGTTGATGTTGTAAAGCAGTATTTCTGCCTTTACTTCATAGAAATTCGCAGTGATAAGAATCATAAAGAAGGGTCCCCTGTTTGCAAAGAAATAAAGCTGAGGAATTCATTACATAATATTTTCAAAGACTGCGGTACTATTTTGATGCTTTTAAAAGAATACTGTGGGTTTTGTAACTCTCCTGTTCAGCAGTGTGCAAAGGAGAAATGGTTCCTCTTTGAAATATTCTTTAATCTTTCTTTCCTTTCCGGTTTCTTCATTGCTTTATTGTGAGGAGTTGATATTTACAATGAAAATTGTCAAGAGAGTATCAGATCTTGCCTAGCAACATTTGTCTTCTGTTCATGGCTGGTATTAATGATTAAAGCTAAAGAGGGCAGAATGGCAGTCCTTTTAGCTGTGAGGAGCTGAAGATCAGCAACATTTTAGAAACATTTTCCCTGCACATCAGGTTTTGTTAACATAGGTGTAAAAGCAAATTCTGTGCTGTGTCATATAGACCTATCAGAGCGATTAATGTGCCAGAAATAGGACAGCAGCATTATCACTAGTCTGCTTGATTCTCCCTTCTCACATTGTTCAGAGCTAACTTGGACACTCTGCAATCCACTGTGTTTGTATCATACAGACACAGTCATGGCCTTCAGAAAAGACTGAAAAACATTATACCAAGATTATTGATAGAAGGTCAGAATTTTTCAACACAATAAAGATGAGGGGAAGTTAAGTATTCACTCAGCTATAAAAGATTCTATTGCAGCCTACAGACAACAGGGTTTGATTCCTTAAAGTCGTCTTCAAGGATTTTGTCCTTCATTGTTTTAACTTTCAAAGCAATAAGGTTTCAGTCACCTTCCATAAAGGGCAGTTCCAAATTCTAAATTAATTTCCAAATTCTTGGTGCCAAGAAACCTTTTATATTTCATTTGTATTATTTCAAAATTACATACCATTATCTCCAGTTACCAAAGCAGGATTTCCTACATCTGTAGAATATTGGATTTTTTGACAGCCCCAGTGTTTGCACCCTTAAAATAAAATATTTACTGACAGGTTATTTGTGACCTTTTTCATAATGATAAGTCATTGCAAGGTTACATGCATTTAACTTCTGATTAATATTACTACCTCAGTTTGTACTTTTTCTTATTCATCACTTATTTTAAAGAATGTTCTTCGTATCATGTAGGGATCTTAAGACTACAGTACTCATCCAAAAGTAGTATATTATATGGATTTTAATTAACTGCCATAATTTGAAAAAAAAAAATGAGGAAATGCAGTTGAGCATGCGTTTAAGTGCAGTGATATTCAAAATGGTATTCTGATAATGAATTACAATATAGCTGTTGCAAATCTGTTACTCTGCTAACAGAAAATGAGAGATCTTTCTAGTTCTGTTGGGTTCAAAACAGTTTCAAAATCTATTACAGTGTTTTATTTGTGGTTTTCATCAATGAATTAAGCACCTGGTTCAGATGCACTAATGACAGAAGCTGCTGGAAGAAAGAGAAAATATAGTTAGGCCTTATTTAATACTTTTGTCTGAGTGAGAGTCCAGTTATGTAAACACACTCATCAGGAAAGGGCATACATCAGTTTTCCAGATAACAATTTTTATGATTTTGGAGGAGTCAATCCAAGCTCCTGACCATCCTGATTTTCTCAGGGTCTAGACTCCATGCTGTCATTGCAAGAAACAAATTCAATAACAGGTAGTTGTAGATGAGATACTAATGATGATCTAGCAGTTTCTATCATCAGAAAGGTATTCTCATCAACCCCATCTTCCATGTGTATCATCTACTTGAAGATGGACAGTCATAATGCCTTCCTTTAAAATACTCCTCCAGTAAGCCATAAAGAAATGCATATGCACTCACGTGCACACATAAGGCAAAAGAACAAGAATTATGCAGAGCTAAGTATTTTAAACATTTGTGTTCCCACATGCAATATGTTTCTACTGTGCTTTCAGTGAACGTAACCAAACACAAGGTAGTTTGTGGTTCCTGTCTTTTGAGTTAAATTTATATAAGTTTTATATAAGCAATAGGTAAGCATCAAAGCTGTAGCCGGGGAGGTTAGATGGCAAAACAGTTGTATAGTTCATAGATTTACATTATTAAAACGAAGTGATAGATCCATGCTGCTGCTTCTGTTGAAGCTGAGCAGCAACTTGCAAGCACAAATAATTCTTCTTACCTGCTTTTAGCAGCAGAGTATACAGTAGCACTAGTACATGACATCCATCAGGAAAACTCATTATCTTGGGTTATCTGCTCTGATCTGTGAACATATTTTTGTTAATTTGTGGCTCCCTGGGAAGCAGAAGCATAAGATGTGGCTTAATGTGAGAGAAAAAGAAATGACAGAAGTTTAATTTGCCGCTAAGCATATGGAGTGCTTGGCTTTGGAAATTCACTAGAACTGAGGCATTGGAAAAAAGAAACTGAGAATTGAGGAGAGTTCATAGTAAATGAGGGAGTTATATGCAAATATGAGATGTCAAGAGTGGGAAACAACTACATTAGATGCTAATAGGCTTAGCAAGAAAGTCTAGAAATGCATAATGAAGTAGTATACACAGAGCACATAAATATCATATAAACCAGACACAAATTAACTTTAAGTTCTTACTTTATGTCTATCTAAAATGTAAACAAAGGACTACACAGATACAAAAAGAGTTTCAAATATTCGAAATTATTTTCACAATTGTTTTTCTGTTTTCACTTAGCCTTCAAATTAGCTTACACGCTCTTTGGGGCAGGGAATCATCTTCGTGCACTGACAATGAGCTCCTAGAACATTCTCTAAAATACGAACTAAAATTTCTCTCAGTACTTTTGCTACTCTATTAATAAACAATTACAGGATATCAAAATGAGGATTTACATAAAATGTGAAATATGACCATGTCTTATTATAGAAGGAAAAAAACATTGGCTAGTATTTCAGATAAGATTTGTGTCAAGAATACCTTGATGTGAGAAAGAGTTTAACAAAGATGCTTTGAAAATGTTTTATTTAAGCTGAGGTTCTGGGCAAAATATTTTCCTAGGGATTTTGGTGTAACGTACTTTGGCTTTTCACCATAAGATTTCTAGTGATCTCTGCAGCTCAGATAAGGAAGAGAAGCAAACTGACTGCTATCTTTTCTGCTTTTCCCCAGGGATTTAGGACAGATTTTTCCAGTGTGTCAAGGATAAAACTGCCTCACTGTTTTGCAGGAGGTGCTGTTAAACAAAATGGCTGAGATTTTGTGTTTACTGCTTACATTTTGTTTCATTTCCATAAGCAACAGCATTTTAGCACTCCATTTGTTTTTGTTCTTATACATATATTTTTATGAGTAAGTATACAATGAGATACTGTATTTTTTCTTCTGAGAATGAAAGAAGATATTCCTTATAATTCAATACAGATGCATTAATAGGGCAGTGAAGAATCTGGTCCTGAAACTCACTTATTTACTTTGGCTGTTCATATAACAACTATCAAGACAGTAAATATACTTAGAGGGTCTGAAATATAAATCTTCTGATGGGAAAATGTCAAGGTAAGTTTAAATGAATAACTGAGTCAGAAATGTATTTACTGATACTGAAAGATAGAATCTGTTATCAGAATCACAACAGACATAATTCTGAGTATCTGTAAACTTGCACTGAGATTCAATTTTTGTCATGTCCTACCAGGATCTTGAAAATTGCAGTTATTACAAAAAAAAAAACAAAACCCGATTATATGTCAGAGTATAGGCTGATGTGGCAAAGGAGCTATCTCTGTATAACAAATCATTTCAGTGAATTATAAATGAGTATTACTGATAATACCCAGTCAGTCTTTATGTGCAAGTAGTAAAATAATGATAAGCATGTAGCATGCCTTCTTTCTTTCAGAAGCTAGCTGACACTTGGCTTTGAAACATACTATGTGGAATCAATTCTTTTTATTGCTCATTTTGTTTTCTGCTTCATCCTTTTTATCTCAAGGGCAATTTCCATGAAAATGTTTTGGAGCTTTGTTGGCTCTCACTGTGAGTTTCCCACCTGAGTTGCTAATCCTCTTTAGCTGACATGCTGAAAGTAAGTTGTCACGGTACATAAAGAACAAGCACTGGTCAGTACAATGTACATTCTGGTATGTATTGGAGGTTTTGTACCTTTGACACTCTCACCAAAGCAATCTTGCAAGAAGATGAAAACTTGCCTTGGCAGGACATATGTCATGGTGTGCGTGTACATGTGCATGTGTGTCTGTAAAGTTCTTCTGTATTTCCTATTCAGATTTATCGACATTTTAGTATCCCAGCATGTTTATTCAGTGCATTGTTTACCATGAGGCTCTTGAGAACATTTTAAATGTATGGGCTGAAGTGATTTTTGCAGTAAGGTACCGTGAAGTGTTTAGATGATATGTAAAGCTGTATACATAATAATACATAAAAAAGAAGCATTTTACAATCATTTAATAGGGTGATATAATTTAATATATACTTATCCAGTCTGTTTCTGGTGTTATGTTTAACTCACTTATGTCCTCCCTCCCCTGGCTTTTCTTTTTAAGATTTTTATTTTGCCAGCCTTCAGGTCATACGATAGAACAAGCAATGAAAAGCAAGACCAATTATATTCTCAGTGTGTTTTGACCCAACCAGTCTCTCTCTTCTCATGGATGAAGAGAAGGAACCTCAGTTGTGTTGTTCACTGTTTTCGAATCCATCATCCAATCAGCCATTCCCAAAATGCTTCAAGTTTCAAAAAAGGGATTTAAAGCACATCTTCACTGATTTATGTCCAAAAAAGGCCAATGTTAGACAAAATTCCCAACTGTTTTCATTTGTACATTGTATTAATTAGTCATTTTGCATATTCCACACATGAAGTGGGTGGAAGTATAGCAAGACATTGCATTTTTAGAAAAGCATACGCTTTTCATACACATGTATTACTTTTAAATTTCTTGCAATGATTGGTGCTACAGTACTCAATCACGGATATACCAGAAACTTTTCAGATTATTTATTTCTGCTAAAACAAATTGGCTTAAGAAACAGACGGTGTTTTTCATAATGCTGTCAAATTTCTGGAAAGAATATTTTGAAATTTATTCTTGAAATTTATTTTTCTAAATTTAGAAAATTAACATATACAGACTTTTTTTACACCATGTTATAAAACCGTATTTTAAATTGCACTTGATATCTGTGTGCATCATTTTTGGACAGATTTGCATATATCAGAAGCAAGAGGCTAAGAGATGCTTCTTGGAATTGAGAGAAGAATCAAAAAGCTCATCAGATAGTTGACAAAGCAAATTTAGAAGATATCAATAAAAGGATTTAATGCTGATGCCAACACTTTATATGTGTCAGAACTTTATATATTTGAAGTGTAAAACCAGAATTAGAGTTTAAATTAAAAAAAAAAAAAGAACCAAAAACCTTTAAAATTAATTCAAGGGAAAAAATGGTCATGACATCTGAAATGTTAGAAAATTGTCTTGGAATGGGCAGTGTAGGCATTATCCTTCAATACACTTACAGTAGGTGAAAAACAGTCAGTAGTAGCCCTGTACATCAGGAAGACAGGTCAGAAACCTGTAGGAGTCTCTGTAGCCCTAACTTCTGTGGTTCAGTGGTGATACCGCATATTAACTTCCCCATAAAGAAACCCTTATTGCTATACTGCTTAAAAGACGGCATTTTAGAATCATTGTAATAAATGAAAATTCCACTAGGTGGTTCTGGTGCTCTTCTGTCAAGGACCGAGAATGTTGGTGCATGGCAATTCCGTTCTTTTTTTGCTGTATTGTTTTCCTATCCTGAGTATGTCAGCATCGAAACATTTAGTTGTATTCTGAATAGTAGTATTACTAATATATTTCTTGATTATGGATAAAATGCTCTTGTTCAATAAAGACAGCATTTGAGACTTAAATATTGTGAAATTACATTGGTAGGTAGATAGGATTTATCAGTGGTGTGTGGCGACGGAACATGAACCTTGCAATCATGGGACCTTTCTTTCTGTATGGGCCATCGCTTAAGGTAGGATATTGGTTTAAATACATCGTTGCTTTAGAGCTCTGCTGTAGCCCTGTGCAGCCAGTCTTGCATTTTTATTAAAACCGGCTTCTACGTAGCACCTTTTCCCTTTGCAATTCCCCTGTTTCACAAATACCAACTACTTTTTATCTCAGATGGCCTGAGACATGCAACTTGAGATACGCAGCTTGCATATTCTCAGCTTCTATTAATCTTTAAATGCTGCTGTTTCTATTTTAGGCCTGAACAAGGCCTTTGTGCCCAAATGCCTCTATCTCTCAATGTGTTAGTCTGGTCTAGTACTAATCTTGCCTTTTCAGTAGGCTTAGAGTGTGTTGCTGGTTCTGCAAAAGGGCATAAAATATTTTCCTGTTTTTCTCTACCATTTCTGGTCTTGCACAGTAGTTATTTTTGCTACCATGGTACAAGTTATTTATGTTAGGTAGCTACTCCAAATACTTCCACAAAAAGGATACAGAACTCAGTTTGCTTTAGCTGATTTTCCATTTTCTTAATATATTAATGAATGGGTTTTGTAGAAGTGTTCATGGGAGAAGTTTACAGAGTGCAGAACAGTTATGATAAATTCCAAGTCTGCACACCAGAAAAACATTTCTGATAATTAATGGGTTTTAAACTACTTCAGTATATGTCCTCATATTTTATTTTATTTTTCTCTGGTGGACATGTAGGCTGACATGCAGCAAATATAAGCCTATTGACAATAGCTGTGCTGAGCCACCAGAAATCACTGACAGACCCGCAGAGCTCCACAGTGTACTATAAGCTCCCATCAGGCCAGAAAGGAGAGCTCATATCATGCACTACAGTTACAAAACATCTGCCATTAGTTTTCTAATTTACATATTGAGTACTCAAGTCTTTCAGAAAGGTCCTGGATCAAATTTCACAAAAAGTAGGAAGCAAAAGGCATTTCATAAATTCTTCCCTTTCTTTTGCCCTTTCTGCTTCTTGAACCTAACTTTAGGAAGAGATTGTCTGTTTTACAAACAGTTTGCATAACACAATCACTGCCAGTTCGTGCTTGGGCCATGCTTTTCTGAGGTCATGTTTGTGCTGGTTTGTATTTAGGGCTTAATAGCACTCGCATAATTAACATGATAAGAGTCTCCAGAACTTGTGTGTACTTTTTACAGGCAATGTTTTTATTTCTTTAACCCACTGTTAAGAAAGCTTGTAAAATCAGACTGTGCATTTGCTGTGAAACATAAACTTTCAGAACATCTACTCATCCTCTATATTCATCTGATGCTGTGTCATGCAACCTATGAAGGGGATTTAAACTGGATTGGTACCCCAGTTTACCAGAATAACCTGCTTCTTTTCTGCAGTAGATGTAGAATGGAGATCAGTCATTGAACAAGACTAGAGCTAGATGTATTTCCCTGTACACAAGGGTCTCAAAAGATTCCAAAAAATTTCCATCAAGAAGAGTAAACCAGCCTGAAAGGCATTATGTATGACATGTTTAAAAACGCTCTGCTTTGGCTGGTAGACATAGAATACTCCATCTTTCTATACAAAGGGAGAAGGCACCTTAGGAAAATACCAGAAAAAGTGGTACACTTTCTAAAATGCATATTCATTCTTTCATCTTACTATGGCCGACCATCCAAATCAGAAGTATTGTTAAGGTGTGATGTAAGTGCTTTCTAAGCTCTAGAAAGCTCACCTAACAATACTATAGGAATAGAAGATCAAACATGCAACAGATTGTGATTTATATGTTGAAATACCCTTGTGACCTGTGTTATTCTAGAAAGACCTAAGACCACTTGGAACTAAGTATTACAACACAGAAATGCATATATGGAGAGAAATTAATTATCTTTATAGTCAAGCATTTAGTGTAATGTTATTAAGCCCTCAGTAGCCAGTTCTGGGTGCAGGAATGTGTGGATTTGCAACATTTATTTCTCCCAGAGTTTGTTAGTGAAGTTTTAACAGACATGCCTTTGAAATACAAAAAAAAGAAAAACAAACCCCCAAAACAACTCAGTTTTATGATTAAACCCCAGAATCTCATGAGTTAACAGAGTGTGAAGGTTTACTTTTCAAATATTTTGTCTAGGGACTAT
This sequence comes from Psilopsiagon aurifrons, assembly GCA_025447955.1. NCBI lineage: Eukaryota > Metazoa > Chordata > Aves > Psittaciformes > Psittacidae > Psilopsiagon > Psilopsiagon aurifrons. The sequence continues at coordinate 4,304 of JAOEHY010043667.1, read as the reverse complement.
CCCAGTAGCCAGTACTAAGGCATTTGTGGTTGTGAAGAGCTAGCAAAGAGCATTCAGGTTTTCAGTTGGGTTTTTTTTTAGAAAGCAGTATAACAGGTGAAGCAACACTACCGTGCTTTCAGTGCTACCCACAAGCCCAACTTAAACAAAGGAATGCCATTATTCATGACCAATAAATTTATGTGTTATGTGAAAAACAAAATCATTTTCTGCCAACTTTTGGACATTTCAAGCGTGTCTTGCTCCTCAAGATAAAAAACACAGAGGTGATTTATGTTGGCATGAACAACATTTTTGTGTGGTTCATAATTGGTATTACCAGAATTGACCACAAGCTCAGAAGAAACTACATTTCTTTTCTCTTGGTATTTCAAAAGAATATTTCTGTTATATCTTAAATGGTGTTTGTCACTGTGTGCTTCATTTCTAGAGTTGCATCTTATGGTATGTTGTTTCTCAGAACATAAAAAGTGGCACAGAACAGCCTGACAGATTTTAAATTGTCATGGTGGTTTGCAGCACACCAAGATACCTTAACACCTCTACTGCCAGAAAACATTGAAGAATGGTTTGGGTTAGAATTCTGATTTTCCACATGTTTTGCAAAGCCATGATTACATGCATTTCCATCCGGACTACCCAGAATATGTATGCTTCTGTTATTCCTGATGGATTTGTACTTGCTGCAGGAACGAGCAAGCGACATAGCCTTTCTGGTACATTACCAAATTAATTGTGACTTTAGAACAATTATACCACATTAGTTGTGAGTTTAGGACAATTAATTCCCCAGTAATGCCTGTATTAGTAAACTAAGTGGTGCTCAGAAAGTTTCTCCAGGCACTAGGGCACACATTTAGAAGGCCCCAGGTATCTTTTTGGCATATACTGACTAGCATCTCTCCAGCAATTCCCAGACAGAGGTCTGGAGCTAGGATGTTTTAGAGGCCATTCCTAGCAGGAATGCTGTGCTATCCCTCAGATTTGCAGAGTCAGAATTTACTAACACAAGTGCAAACCACTTTAAACAATTTTGCCTTAAGGCCCAGGAATGTTCTTGGGCAGCACATTTATTGCTATGGCTATAGGTCTACACTTCAGACTCAGAGAGTATTTCAGCTCTGACAATATTATAAACTTACACAGGCAATATCAACCTGATAATTACATTTTTCAATGTTGTCCTTTTTTAGTTTATTTAACTACAATTTTTTATTTTCTTGCTATCTCATTTTGTGCCAGTTTGCTCAATGTTCTTAGACCCCCATAGAGAAGCCATAAAATTGCTAAAATAAAGTAGTATTAAAAAAAAAAAAAAAAAAAAAAAAACAAGTACCAGTGATTAGAAAAGGTCAACAATGCTAGGTAACAACTGCACTTTTTTCTATTTACAGTCCTTTCAAGCCTACTTCTTAGAATATTTTTTAAGAAGACCTGATTGAAAAAATTAGGAATCTGTTTTGCTTCTTCCTCCATTTTTCCACTCATAGCATTGTATCCTAGTATTCCAGAAAAGGCAGGAGCATTTGTGCCCTAAGTATGTTTTTTATCCTTTTATCATAAGCTGTATACAGACATTGAACCACCTTAAAAATCTCCTGTGCTATCTGCAGTGACAAACATATGTATTTACCTCCCAGGCCTTATTGTCTCAGTTGTTCCAAAACTCATCTTGATTACTGTCTTGCTATAACAACACTTTATATGAAATCTGAACAACTTGAATCTCAACAGGAAGTTTTAATTAGGATTCCATTTATGTCTTTCTCACAAATACTGTCATACAAACAGCAGATGAAAGGTTTAAATTTTAATGCATACTCCTGCATACCCCTTTGATTTGTATTGTAAAATACTCTTTGACAGCCTGCACTTATTAGAGTGGTTTACTTTATTACTCTACATAATTTTTAAAAACTCATTTTGAAAGTTGATACAAAGTATGAGAGAATAATCTAAGTATTGACTGTGATATATCTTCTATTATCATCTTACTTCTTTCCAACAATTTTGCTCTGTTTTTCAGCAAGTCCACATTCTATGATACCCAGGGTTTTGAATTGCTTTCTAACTTTGACATCAGCTGTAAATTAAAGACTTTCAGTCCTTCCATTGCTCTCTCTGTAGACATTACTACATTAACATTGTAATGATGTTAACTCAGAGCAATCTGTGCAGTACCCATCACAGTGACTTCCCGACTTGTGATCAGTGTTCCTATCCACTTTAGCAGAAAAAAAAGTAGCTATATCTGTATTTTCTTACAGGCGATTTAAATTTTATTTCCATCTGATCAGGTGAAAAGCAAGCAAGCCGGGCTGTCCCTGCTGTCCTGCATCAACAGGGTGCCTCAGAATGCACTGCAGTGTGAAGGTGTGATTTCAGAGGTCTCGTACATCCTGGCTTACCCAGCAGAAGCTGATTATCCTTTACAACCGAATTGTTCAGTCCCAATTGTTCAGCCACTCTCTGTTGAAATCCATGGTATCATTGGTGCTGTGCTGTCAGTAGCTGCACTGCCTGGGTATGTCAGCATAGGCTGAGGTCACACATCTGGGTAGCATTTAAGTTGGTGCTTACATACATCTCAGCCCATGACTCATTTCTGCAAGGAATCCTTTGCCATCTCATGGTATGGCAAAAATGGCACCAGGGGAGCCTGATGCTGCTTTGACTGTGCTGCAGCTTGTCAACAGTCAGATGTGCCTCACAGGTGGGGTGGGGTGGGTGCAGACCACACTCTTTTGCAGCTGCAGCATCTTTCCCTACCACTAGCAGTACCTGAGCCAGAGATGACTCAACTTTTCTGAAAGATACTGACAGAAGTCACGAGCACTGCTATTTAAAATCATAGTATTTCAAAGCTGAACTAAGCTGACGATAACACATGCCACAGAGATCCGTAGTCTGGTTTATGGAGTCACTTTGCAGAAGATTTAAAGCAATGTTTTACCACCAGGGATGAAAAGGAAAGAGTGTATTTTGAGACTAGATGGAGGAACAACAAGATTTAGTAAGAGTCCCGAAGTGTCAGAGTCCCCCAAGGCCGGGGGCTCACTGGGACAGCGGGACAGGGCCTGGCAGCCCAGGCTAGTCCCACCACCCCAAACAGAACAGAGTAGCCAGAAGGGACCAGGGCAGCCCCAGGCATCAGACATCTGCCTGGGCACAGGGATAGGCTGATGCTGGTTTGGGATGTCATCCCATGGGTGAGTGTTAGGATTATACACAGTGGGGGAAGTGGGATCAGACAAGCCTCTAGGATGGTTGTGCTGGGCCTCCCCCAAGTGCTATCTGGGTGGCCTCCATGGGCCCATGGACACTAGAGGGGATGTGCTGTGGCTCTTACCAGAAGTGTAAAGATAGCGGAATGCCACATGATGATAGTGACTCCTTTTCTTGCTCCATTTTGTCACATACTCCAGAATGTAATAACCTTGCTGCTTATATAGTTTGCAATATATAAATAATTTTTAATTGGTGATTCCAGACAGTTTAGATCTTTCAGAAGTTCATAGATTTGGATGCAGTGGTCTACCTGCCTATATCCTTTCTGACAAAATGTGGGTGTAACAGATCACTTTACTGAGGATCACTAGTGCATAGGTGTAGGAGATTACCTTTTTTTATTGAGAAACTCTGGGTTATAGGTAATGATGCAGGAACATTTTAAGTATTTCTACTCAAGAATAATTTCTAGGATATCTGATACTTTTAACTGAGTTGTATATAAAGCATGGTGATTTTGTTCTTGCCTGTTTTCTCTGCATTTCTGTAAATTCATTTTAAACTTTGCCATAGTTTCAAATTAATGTCTTATTAGTTAATAGATATTGAGTAAGTTGGTAATATTATGCTTGCTGGTAGAAAGATTATACTTTTCACAAAATATCACATCCCTACCATTTAGTTGCTTTTCAGTTTCAAGGATGAGAAAATAAGCTATGTTAGATGAAATGTTGTGTTTATTATTAACAAAGAAGATATGTATTAATTATTGAAAAACTTAAGTTCCTGAAAATATAGATAGATTTGAGAGACATAAATTTGATAGGTGGAACACTCAGTGGATAAAGAACTGGCTGGCTGGCTGCACACACAGAGTTGTGGTCAATAGCTCAATGTCCAGCTGGAGACCAGTAATGAGTGGTGTCCCTCAAGGATTGGTGCTGGAACTGGTCTTGTTCAACATCTTTGTTGGCGACATGGACAGTGGGATTGAGTGCTCCCTCAGCAAGTTTGCCAATGACACCAAGCTGGGTGGTTCGGTTGATATGCTGGAGGGAAGGAATGCCATCCAGAGG
>JAOEHY010043663.1:0-17758 GCA_025447955.1 Psilopsiagon aurifrons | reverse complement strand
TTGTGCCGGGCTGTACCATCCCTCCAACAGATATCAGGGTGGTTGAAGTCCCCCATGAGAACAAGGGCCTGTGAGTGAGATGTTTCATGACGATGGGTGATCATTTAAGTCCTTAGCTAGGTGCCTTTTTTCCTGCACTGTCTCTTTATTTCAGTCACTGAAGAACTTCTTCTTCTTAGGTGAGCTTTGCGATATTTCTGAACACCTCTTCTGTCACCAGGACTATATAAAGAGTTTCACTTCTGCCAGACATCTTTTTAATGTTAAGCTACCTGAGGTATGGCTGTGTATCATGCATTAAATGCTCAGTTATGTCCTGGCTCTTTTCCATTTTCTAGAGACTGGCTTTGAAACGAGGCATCAACTCAGAGTGAGATCTCAGTCCATACCCTGAATGATCTGGGGGCATGATGATGTGTGATTGCAACTCTTGGTTTTAAAATAATGCAAGACAAATTGTGTTACCTGCCTCAAAAAATTTAAATAATTCCTTCATTTTTCATCTTTTCCAATTATGGAGATGTCAAGATTTAATAGTCTTTGAAACCCTGTCCTTGTGGCATAGAATGTGTAAATATAAACCGTGCATGTGATGAAGTGTGCATGTGTTCAGGCAGGCTGAACCGGGTATGCTGACACTAAGTGCCCTGGAACTTCTCTTAATTCCTGCTTTTAGCTCACTTGCAAAGCCACCTGAATATAGTTTCTCCATGTAAGCTGTAGCTTGTCTTTAATTTCTACTTGGCTTAGTGACGAATCTCCTTCCAATGTATATGTGTTTAATCAGCAGATGACCTGGGTCAGACATGTCTGCTGGAAATGTTGTTATACTTGCAGCACATTTTGCTAAGCAAAAGCAATTCTGTTGAGAACTACTGCCATATAAATCCCTTTCAAAATGCTTTTACTGAAGGAGGGAATATGTGTCAGACTGTGAATGGCTCTCTCTCACTTCCTCGATGTTTTCAAGAACAGTTTCAGGTATACAATATACCCATGCTATATTTACCCCTGAAGGTTTCCATTTCTCAAGCTGCTGCTAATTTAAGTTTCAAATAACTTCCTTTGGTATTAAGCAATTATTTATAGGTTGGTTAGATTGAAATAATTTGTCCTAAATTGCAGACCTGTCCTTTATCTGTTTACTTTCATTCCTTTTATCTTTCCTGTTTCCAATAAAAGTAAATCTCTCATATCATTTAAGCCAATTTCAAATTGTCGTGTCTGTCAAATCAACAGTTTTTTAACTTTTGTCTATGTGTGACTATACATATGCAGACTCCAGAAAAGACAAGGGGTCTTGCTGAAGCAATGACACAGTAGGCCATGTTCTCAATTAATACTTGGGAGCAGGAAATGAGCTTCTTTCATGGCCATTTGAAATATTTGAAATCTATTAAGACCACTTCTTGCTGTTGCAAAATTTAAAAAGATTCATGGAATTTTCTTATTGTTATTTGTTTTGTTTTGTTTTGTTTTTCTTTTAAAGAGTGACATCAAAACTCTATCCATCTGAGGGTCTTTTCATCATGGTCAACAGCTAACACTGAAGACTAACAACAGTGCCACTAGTAGCACTACCTAGGAGGAGAAATGCCAAAGCAGTGATAATGCTTGCTCCTCTATGGATGAATCTATTCCAAACCAGTAAGTCATGTCTGGGAAGGGGGACTGTCAAGCTGAATTAATCTGCCCATTGAAAATGGATGTGCTGTCTTTGGTGGACCATCAGGCCTTTCATTACAGTGCCTGCTGTGCCATCCATGGTGTGGTTGGTGATAAGTGAATCACTGCCTCTCTGGTGAAGGAGAGGGCAGAGGATCAGCTCTGCCAGCCCAGCCTGAGGAGTGTTTCAGTCATGGCTCTAATTATATTCCTACTTTCAGAGAGCCCATAAATGAGAAACTAAACAATTGAGCTAAGCTGCTTCACTGGGGGAAGTACAGGGAGGTTTTTCACACAGTAGCCTGTTCAACAAAGCCCCTGAACCACTATTCCACATGGAGGAATAGCTGTCATCCTGACCCTTGCAATTCGTTTTCTTCTTTCCTTGTTATTGCAGATGAATATGCTGTTTACCCCTACCTCCCCCCCTCCTCTCTTCTGTAATAATCTGGCCTTGACAGAGCAAAGGAAGCAGCATACCCTATCAAATAGAGTGATAGGGCATGGTTCTTGAGTGCTTGATCATTCCTGTCATATTGCTTGCCTACACGTTTTGCATTGCAAATGCTCAGTAAGACCTTTGATCCCTAAGCTGGTCACACTAAGTTCATTGCTCAGAGTAAGGCCCTGCTGTGCATTCACTGAAGTTATTGTATCTGTGGAAAAGAATTAAGGAACACAGGCTGCTTTGTGCAAACTAACCTGGGAGGACAGTTGTGCTCTGGAAATCAAGCTTCAGCATCTCGGCCTGAGCCATGCCTCTGTGGAGGGGAGCGGCATTGCTGTGCAGGCTGGCTGCTGCAGCTGAACACAGCCTTGCCTTGCTGTGTTTGCCTAGCTGGGTGGATGCTAGGAGACAAAGGGAAAGTGGATAGGAGCTGAAATGGGTTTGCCTGTTGTGCGTAGGATCCTTGATGAAGCACCGGAATCGTCATGCAGCTAAAAGGGAAGAAACCTGCTCTGCATTTTCTGTGCTGAGAAGGGGGGTGTGTGACAGTCACCGACAGCAGTTCCTGGCTGTTTCCTTGCTGGATGCAGCTCTGTGCTGAAGGAGGAAGCGAAGAGTTGGGATGGTGATGCACACGCTTATGGTATGAACTGCCTGTAGTGTAGGAAAGGATGCTATCCCCCACAAATGCTTCCACAGATCCTGTAGGAGTAATTGCAACACTCCCAACATGAGTAGTTTTGAGCAGAGACCACAGTGAATAGCTGCATTGTGAAGGGCTTGGCTTGCTTCTGTTCTCACTGGTGTTTCCGAAAGGAAAGATCTCAAGGTAAATGAAGGTAAATAGAACCTGTGATATAATAAACCAGACAATGACAGTGACAAAGAAATGTTGAGCAACAATCAAAACTGTTCAGGGACCAAAAGTTTGCTTTCATGGATACATGCCAAATTCTGGGTTATTTTATTTGTGCAGCTAACTTTATAGTATAGACAAAGACAAAGAGCTGTTTTAGTGAAAAAAAAAAACCCTAACAAACCCAAACCAAAAAAACAAACCTCTACCATACCTATCAGTTTACCTTAAAATAAACGTGTTACAGGGTTTTTTTCTGATTGTGAAAATTCCCTTGATGATCTGTTCCGGTGATAAAACAAGATTCTTGTCACTTTGGAAAGAAATCAGCTGGGGAAGTATTTCCTTATTTATACCACTTGCTGGAGAAGCTGCTACTCTTACCTTCTTTGATTCACTTAGCAGCTCAACTATTGAAGCAGATTTCTTTGGTCATGGCTATAATTCATCTTATTCTTTGTCCAGGGAAGTACCAAGACATAAACGCAACCTACCTATGTGAGGATCTGCATGGTCTGGTGATATGAGAGTGAGTGCAATGCATAATCACTGTTAATGGTGAGCCCAGAGTCACAATCTCCTTTCCTGGCAAAGCTGTGCTGGAAAGTGGCTGCTAGAAGTAACTCTGAACAGTGCCTTTGGTGCAAAGAACTTATTCTTTCACATCACAGGTATAGTCTGCATGGATAAAACAACCTATAAAGACAGGTTTTGCTCTGTTGTCCTTTAAAACCTGTGACAATTCTCTGTCATTCCATCCTTCATTGGGTGGGACAAGACTACAATATTTTTCTAAATACCTCTGAGTGTGATGACCCTCCCTGCCCCTGCAGCCACTAACGGCTGACTCACACTTCCCTCCTAGAGAGGCTTCTTTCTGAATTTGAATCCAAATCAAGTTTGGGAAAATATTATTTAAGCTATGCAGAGGAAGTCTTAGTCAGTATCTTATCGTTTCTTCCTCTGCTGTCTTCCAGGTTCAGTCTTATTTTTGATGCTGCTTTATTTCTTGTTTTTCCTCTTGAATCAAAGGAGGATACAGATGTTCAGACAAGGTAACAATGACCAGGAAAATTGAGATGCCTGTGCAATTTTTTTGAAACAAACTAATAAATATATCACTCTCTTAATCCTTAGCATTCAATGTTTTGCAGTGTGTTAACTAATGGCTTAGTATCATTGGTTGCTAAATTGTCATGACCATCTATTGTCTCTCTTGCTGTCTTTTCTAAAGAATGAGTTCAAATATAAAGATGAGTTTCAGGTCCATGTGGTATATGCGGCTTTGTCAAAATGAAAAAAACAGAAAACCTCCACCGAAAACCAGCTGTAGAAAGAGAATACATTTTTTCAAGCTTAATTAATGTGTAGTGTGGCTGCACTTAAGTTACTCATGAGTTACACTTGTATAAGTTATCACTTATTTACATCAGTCTAAAATTAAAACAGAAATCTGTACTGTAATTCAGTACTTCTACTCTTGCCTAGCGCTGTGATTTCAACTGTGTAAGCTGCCCTTTTTCTATTAAACAAGATAATCTTTATATGCTCTTCTATTCCGGTTGCACAAAGTTTTGCTTATATAGGAGATGAGTTTGAAAATTTCTGTAATTATTGCATGGCAATCGCCTAGGTAACTATGTGGATAATTAGAGAGGAGATTATAACCATTCCTACAATTTAACCACAGAAACATATTTACAATGTGTTTGATGCTTCACACAGTAAGATTGTATCCTTCTTATGGGCAATAAATTTGGTAATTAAAAATACTGCCACTCATTATAGGAGAGACAACATGTTACAAATAGGTACTTAAATTGCATTAAAACACTTAATGTGTAGGTAAATCACCTAGAGCAATGGGTCCTCATATGCTTGTGCTCACTCACTTTCAAGTACCAGTAGGGCATTTGGAGCATCCATTCTAATTCAGGCAGTTTATGCTAACAGTTATTCTGATTTTAGAGTAAAACTGGCAGCATAAGAGAAAAATCTTTTAAGGAAATTTCAAGACTTGAGCTAGTTGGTAACTAACTAGAAAAGGCTCTACTCTGAGGTGATCACTGTTCCCTAAACAGAAGTTAGCTCCATGCATGGTAGATGCAGTACCATCCCTTTATGCCTCCTGTTGTCTCCTTCAAGCTGTAGTGGATACTCTGCCTTTTAAACATAAGCTTCTCCCCTTAATTTGGACAAGGCCAACCAGTGTTTAGCTACCTGATAAACTCCAGATAAGATCATAACAATCATGGGCTTATAATTATTGCTTAATCAAAATGAACCAAGAACATAGTAGAGCAGTTCCTTGTAGCTTCCCTTCATCTAAGCAGAGCCAGTATAGTCTATGAAGAAAAGTGTAGTTTACTTGTGCAGTAATCACTCACATGAAGGGCCATATAAGGGGTATAATGGCCAAAAAGGAGAAATATTTTCACATCAGCCTAACTTCTGCTGTTTGGGCCAGATTCTTCCCCTCATTACAGTCCCACTAAACCCAGCAACTGCACGCAGAACTCTTAATCCCTCCTGTTTGTTCCCCATCTTGTGTGGTCAGTGGGCAGGCACTTCAAAGAGACACGTGCCTGTGCTGGTTATCCACAAAAACTATGTGAGCCGTAATGATGCCCCTCATATGCATGCAAAGCATCTACACTTCTATAAATTAAATACCCATAGAAGTGTACTTTTTATTCCAGATTTTATAAGCGAGCTTTGCCAATGCATTCAGAATTCCTGCATGTGAATACAAAAGCTTTCTTTTCACCCCCAATGGCTTTTGTAATTATTTTTATAGAAGATTTTACTTGCTTTTTGACTTTGCAGTTTCAGAATGTGGTTGTCAGCCTGACGACATTTTGGCAACTTGCCTCTGTAGTCACTCTGTAGTTTTGAACATTTCCATGATTTTTCAGCATCCTGCCACCAATGTATTGAGTCTACATGACTGAAATACACACACTGAGTAATGCCAAAGTATTTACTGTCACTGACAATACTCACTATTGTCAGACTTGGCACCACAGTTACTTCTTTAAATTAATTTTAACTATACCAGGGGATGTGGTAGCTCCCATAAAACCTCTAGCACTGTAGTTAAGGCTGTAGAATTATCTGTTTACCATAGGTATTTCTGGAATTTACTCTATCTCAAAGACATTGTTTATTCTGGGTTTGTTTGTAGCTCAGTAGAGCATGTTATGAAACAATATAGACTAGGAAGAATTTTCCTCTGCTTTCTTGGTGAGTCATCTTTTCTCTAGAAGGACACGTATCCTTTGATTTGCTTCAGTACAGGAAGGAAAGGTTTTATTCTTTAAGGTTTAGGCATTGGTTATGAAATTGTGGATGTTCTTAATTTGTCTTAGTACAATGCCTTTTCCCCTTAAATTTCAAGAATTCAGATGACTAATAGAACACATTGCACAGCCAGGAAAAGGCAGCACTAACTAGTTTGTGCTTATTTTCATTCATATCAGCTAAATAAATGTCCATTCAGTTCTTTATCCTGCCACATACTTTTTGTGTGACCTTAGTCTGCCTGTATTTTAGTTCCTTCTGTATACAGAAAGCTAAACATCCTTAGCTCCTGTGACTCTCTTCAGGGTAAAAAAACAAAGGATCTGTCAGTCTCTTTAATGCTACTCCCATTTCACAGGCAACCTCCAGGCAGCATACCTGCCTGTGGACAATAGCATTGACTAATGCTTAAACTGTCTGGTCCTTTATGTTCCAGAGATGCCCTATAGCTGTACCTGGGGATGAAAAAGTTCAGCTCAGCAGCTGTGCAGTCAGTACATTTGGTCAGGAAAGGCAGCCTCAAGGCGTTGCCAGTAGGCATACTTGATGTTGTTAATATAGTAGATACCACATAAACACCTAAGAGAGATTTACATCTGCACTGTAGCTTTCATAGAAAAATCCCATGAAAGAATGTTTATTAATTTAGAAATCACCGTGAGACATCAATAAACCTGTTTCTTGGCTTCTATAAACAACAACCAAACAACCTCCAAAGCTTGCTTTCTCTTTGAAGGAGTTTTTCCACATTCTGTATCTTTAGTTCAAGAATACAGAACAATCCATAATATGTTTTCACTGGAGTGTGGCTCCCTCTGTATTAATTTACTTGGTTATTAAATAAGATAGGGAGTTTTTCCAAGGAAGGAAAGATTGGTTCTGGGTTTGTTTTTGATTTTGGTTTTGTTTTTTTAATCCCCAAGGCTGAGAATACGTGAATTAATAAGAACTAAAGCCACTGAGGCCATGAGGGAATATTTCTTTTTATTAGGGTGGGAGTCTCCTCGGTGGGCATATATATGTGATAACAGTAATACATATTGAATGTGGAGCTGTCTTCCAAGTGAAGCAGTACAGGTCTGGAAGATGCAGGCTCTTGCTTGGCTCTCACAGTGCTATGATACAAATGCTCAAGAGCTGTATAAAATCACAGCCCCACCTGCTTGTAGGCTTGAAGCAACAACTTGTCAGATCAGGCCTTTTCTCCCCATCCTGTACAGCACACCTCACCCTAGGGTGTAGCTTCCTCTCCAGGCAGTCACTGTCCTCTTCCCTGTACGTGAATGTAAGCAGTGAAGCCAATGGTTTGTATGTCCATGAATTCAGCTCTCTCCAGCTGGCTGAGTGCTAAATAGCAGAGTGGTTTCATGTGTGCCAACCTTTTACCAACAGTCACCTGGGGATGTGCAGCCAGGGAGTGCAAAGCAGTAACAAATGGTCCTCAGTGTGCACAAAAAGGTTACAGAGGACACAGTAGGTCTTTCTGAAGTCTCTTTCCTGAAGCAACAATCAAATTAAGCACCGACAACTACCTGAGGAGTGTTGTTCATGAACATTCTACCTTGAAAATTGTTACATATGGTATTTTTTCTCTTTCTCATAGCTTTCACTTAGACATGTACAAAGGACTTGATGAACATCTACTTAAGAACAGTGGAATTGGAATCACAGGGGAATTTTCAAATACAGTGCTTGATATAGCAATGTGAACTAAAGGACGACTGCTGTATTTGGATTCCTTATTATGCAGAAATAGGGGAAGCTGTTGGTTTTGTGTGTCTTCTCTTATTCTGAAGGGATCCACAAATATCCAATACCTCCTAAAAGAAAATGATAAAGTAGATCCACTTGTAGTGACTAGTGGGTCAGTTACTTTACAATACCCAGTAGCCACAGAAGACGGTAAGTGATGAATAGCATGAACACGTTGAATGGCTAGGAAAAGGTATAAATATATACATTTTAGTCTGGAGATTTTCTGGTGGAAGAATAAATATTCATCCACTTCTGATTCATGATTTGGACTTTTAAATTGCCATGGAGACTTTTTGTTTCCACCTGACTCATACTGTGGACCTGTGCATCCATTTGAACAAAGGATGAAACAAAAGGAAGCAGACCTGTAACTTGGCCAATCCTATGGAGGACACCTCAGCATTTGGAAATTTCTCCATGTCAGCCTTTAACGAGAGCACGTGTAGCACATGAAACAATCCAGAGTATATCAGCCTTTTGCATTTTAAGTGCTGAGGTGTCCCACAGTCACTCAGCTCCATGGTACGTAAAGGTATCGTGGCTTTTCTTTTGTTCCAGTCAAGCGCAAATATTTGCACATGGGAAAATGTTTTAGCTCTGCAGACTAATACATCAGCCATCTGCCTAGAAAAGCCAACACCCTTCTGTGCTGAGACGGATACATGGGGGAGGATCCTGTTCTTTCAGTTCTCAGATTCCTGTGCCTCACCTCACTGACGTTATGTCCACGTTTGTTTGACTATCCTTGGTCTGATCACAACAGATAAGTCCAGACAGTAAAGTAGGTATGGATGTGTGAACAGTGGCAGTAAATTTGGTTTCCCGGAATGTGTTCATAGCAAAGGCAGAACTCAGAGAAGTCTTCTATAGAAAAAATAGGCTTCCACAGGCGACATTATATCATGCTCATGTTGATATCAGCATTCATACATACAGTATACAGGTTATGAATCCTGTAAAAGCACACAGTCTACACATGTAGGCTTTCTCAGCTATTGGTCCTTATATTGTGACTGAATTTGTTCTGTGTAAAACAACTTCTGCTCTCATACTAATATTTTCAGTTTTATTCTTTCCTTTCAACACTAACCCAAATAATGGAGGGCAAAAAAATCAGTTTTGTTTAGTTTCAGTTAGCCAAGGTACAAAAGAAACAGTTTCCCACTCTTTCTTAAGAGAGGGAGGTAAAGAGAGTAAATAAAAAACGGCCCACTGATCTTGTGAATAAAGCTGTATGGCAAGAAAGGAATGAAAGAGGGAGTAGTGCCTTATGCCATTCATTTCAGAGGGAAAAAGGAGGAAGAATCATGCTATGGCTGTCATTGCACAGGCTACAGATGTGTATCCCAGAGCAATGAGACTTTAGTCAGAGGTTTGAGTTTCTGTTCCATCAGGCAAGATATTACCTGGCAAAATAATCTTTGAAGGGGAGAATGCAGAAAAATAGTAGCAGCTCTAAAATTAAGAATGAATGTTGAACTAAGCTGCAAATGGAAAATATGTGTGCAAGATACAGGATTTTTTTTACCTGAGTATCTAGCTCCACCAAAAGGTCTGCGTCTGAATCTGTAAGAATCATGAAGGTTTAGTCTGATTTCTCAAAGCTATGGCTAAGGACAGATTTCAGCCTGGTGCCCATGGTGATTTAAGAAGGGAAATAAAAGGGTGAAATCTCCTTTAGTCACTTTGCAAAGAGATTTCATATGACACAGAGGAATTTCTGTGCCTGCGACATTTCTAGAAAGTGATTGTTGGATCAGTGCTTTGTCAAAGCTATCGAAAACTCTGAAAGCTATCAAGTATCTGTACAGCCTATGGTAATCCATAACAGTAGTCATGGCAGGCAGATGCTGTCATCTTTGCAATTAATAGAATTGTAGTAGTAGGCAAGGAAACAAGAGCGCCCTGAACAAAGATGTACTTACTAGAGCTAAAGGGAGGACGACAGTTTTGTTTTGTAGCTGATTTCCAGATACAAAATGGGAAGTTTTTGCAGTTCCACACTGCAATTGAAGCACAGCCATACAAATACTTCCACAAGAGCAGCCTTTTCCCAAATATCCATTCAGAACCTGCAACCTTAGCCTTCTGCATCTTAAGTAGGTGAAGCAGGCCTAGACTGATACTGTAACTATCCCACGTTGATTTCCTGCCTGAGTTAGAGCAGAAGCTGTTTCAAGCCAGTATCTGCTGTGATCTGGGCTGATGTTGAAAGTGAATGTATGGAAAAAAAAAAAAAAAAAGTCCCTGCAATATGACAGCAAAGACCCACCATTTCCCACCTACTCTTTTTGGTAATATTTTGAATCTGAAGCATTTCCGAAGTTATTTTGTGCTCTGCTTTTCTCAGCAGTAAATCTTCACTCGATGCTACTTTGTAAAAGTGCTGCCACAGCTATCCTGTGTTGTCTCTGGCAGCTGGCTCACATCCTTTTCTTCTGGACACCTCCGGCATGCTTGAAAGAGGGTATGCCCACAGACTGGGAAAGGTTGCTAAATCAGATAGACTTGATCAGGTAGATCAGATCCAATAGATACAGAAATAAAGGAGCAGAGCAAAACATAAGTCAAAGGAATGTGATTACCAGTTTAATCTTGTTTCTAGCATTTTCCCATAGGTTAAAAAAATCATGTAACTGATTATGAAGACAATACATCGTTAATGACTAATACAAGATTTTATTTTATTTTTTCTCTTGGTGTACAGGACATATATCACCATTCTGTTGGAACGTATGCTTATATCCAAATTTTACAGAATTATGAAGTCAAAGGTAGTTGCAGTATAAGTCAATCATGACAAATTAACATTAGGTATTTTAAATCAGAAAAGCTGTCCTGCAAAGATCCTTTCTTCATCTTTTATACCTGTGTACAGGCAACCTCATAAGAAATGGCAGGTAGCACAAACTTAGCTTTGCATGTTTGTGCCCTTACTGCACATGAATCACTTATTATATTGCTGTAATGAAAAAGCATATTGCTGGGATAACAAACTATTTCAACTGACTTCAGCTTTTTACTTAAAATGGATATCTGCACTTGTGATCCTGGGGAAATTTTGTGAAGACTTTATATATGCAACCTGCCACCCTGACATCTGGGTTAAGACGCTACAGAAAAATAAGGGATGACCTAGGATGGGCTTCACATGATTCAGCTGCCATTTAAGTGAAAAGAACAATGACAATCCTGCTCTTTTTTCCCATACCAGATTTTACAAGCATCACTTAGCCTCAGGAGTGGAGTTCTGGGACTATCTCCTTCCATCTCTGTTGCTTCACTTTATCATAGTAAACCCTGTAGTTGCCATTTGATGATTATCACCTAGCTGAGACCACATGCTCAGTGTGAACTATCTGTTCTGTTTTCAGTGTATTGGAATGACAGTTAAAGAATTACAAAGAAGAAAGCTAAGGCCAGATCACTGGTTTATTTCTGTATAAACTATTAAAAAATGTATAGGAAGAGCCTTCCTCTCTGCTGTGCCAGCAGTTTCTTTTGCTTTAAGGAGAAATAAATGCTCAAAACGGAGGTGCAGTAATGACTAACAAGCTTTTTGCCATAAAAATGAATATTATGAGACAAGATGCACCTATTAACTCATATAAAAATTGCAAAATGGCACCACAAGCATTGGTTATAAATCTTGGTCAGAAGTCATATCTGATTTAACAAAGCCATAGTTGGATGGATAAAAATACAACTAAAGGATGCTGCACCATAAAACATCACTTTCAGTTATTCAGATAACTAATTTCAAAGTGTTTCATAGATTTCTCCTCTTGTTTTCCAAATGGGCATTAGGGTCTTTCTATGTTTGTTCTTCAAATAGGACATATGCATTTCTTGTTAAATCTGATATACCAGAGCTGCTTGTTAAGAGTTCAATATCCTAATAGAGACAGAGAGGTGCAGCTTCACCTCATAGAGGCTATGGTCATTTCACTGTTGCTGACTATAGTTCCGTCTGAATGAGGCGGAGTGCCTTCTTCATGTTCTCTATTACTGGAAAAAAAAAACCAAACCCTGTAAAAATGTACTTAAAGTGCATTTGTACCATTAGAAAACCCACCTTCTTTAGTAAGTTGTTCACACTGAAGTTAATTTATGGTCACACATTATATATTAGAGCTTTCTATTTTGAAAATTCTGGCATTGATACTGAAACAGAAGGTGAAAGTTTCTTGAATCGAAATGCTTAACTTGAAGGGATTTGACAACACTCCTTTCAACTCCTTCATTTCTCAACAACAAGTCTAGTAATCAGATGTGACGTGCATATTTGTGGTGAGATTACTGCATTGGTGTCAGATAGATGGTATAGAGTAAAGGCTGGCTCAACCTGAAAAATCACATTCCTTTCTGAAATATAGGTGCTAGGTGATACTCAGGCAATCACCAGTATTTCTTTACTGATCCCCTCCCACCACGGACTGTTCACATTGTGCAGTTGGTTACCTTTGAGTGTAGTGACTTTCACCATTCTCCAGCAAATTGCTCAGATCTTTATCCTGAAAGTTCTCACCCATGATCTTTGTCTCACCTTAGTAGTCTCAATAAAATCAGCGGGACAATAGCTGTGCTTAAGTGTTTTGCTAGACAGGTTAGACTATTATAATTTATTTAGGATGGTGAGGCACTGGAACAGGTTGCCCAAAGAAGTGGTAAATGCTCCCCCCCTGGCAGTTCTCAAGGCCAGGCTGGACAGAACCTCGGGCGTCATGGTCTAGCGTGAGGTGTCCCTTCCCATGGCAGGGGGGTTGGAACTAGGTGATCTTAAGGTCCTTTCCAACCCTGACTATTCTATGATTCTGTGATTCTATGACTCTATTGCAAATGCTCACACAGTGTCTTTATTCATTATTTTGAGATCTTAATGTATTCTCAAGCAAAAATAATTGGATGGGGTGTATCTGGCTGCTTACAGTGTGAAATGCAGAGTAACACAACAGAAGGGACACTTACAGATTGATATGTCTTGTGGCTCGTAAGCGTAAAGTCGGTTGGAGTATCTTCCTGTGATATCAGCTCTTACTGTGAGAGATGGATCTGAAAAAGTAATTCTATTAAACACTGCTTTCCATTCCCACAACAGGTGAAGATGATGCCTGTGTATTCTGCTTTCATCAATGAGATAATTATGATGCCTTTACTCTCTCTTCCAACCAACTACTTTTTATTTGAAGAAATCCAAGCAAAAGCTAATGTTCACTTTTATATTATGCAGGTATTTTAAAGCGACAGATTACACATGCATTTCACCCATAATTAAAGAAAAATATCCTGTTTTACAAGTTCTGAGGTTATATCAGCAGAGGCTGATTTGGCTAGACCCATACACAGTGAGGGTCACGCATACCTAATGCAATATTTGCATGATCTACCTAGGGCCTTCAGGATGAAAATCTTGTGATTCTTAACTGGATGCCTGGATGCCATCACAGAGCTTGTCACTCTAGGCTACTTGTACAGCCAGTGAAAAGAAACAGGTGCTCTGCAGCATGATTCATTCTGTCTATTCCAGAAATCTGCTTTATGATGGGATAAATCACTTCTTAGATGTCACTAACCATTGACTTGCTCTGCGGTAATGTCCACACTGTAGACATCTACATTCAGTCAGATACTGGACTGTTCTCAGTAAATTTTGTTTTACAACAGCACTGGCAAGAGGCACAGAGAGCAAAAAGCCCCTATGCTAACAGATACTTAAGCATCTTGCCCCCAAGCACAAATTAGGTACCCTCCTAACATATCTATAATCTGAGGAAGTTTATGAGAGTTAAAGCCTATGACAGAGGGAGAATTTGACTCAGATCTGCCAAGTTCCAGTCTAATGTCATGGTAATGATAAATCTCATGTTATTTTCTTTTTGTAAAATGAATTATTTTGATGTTTCCAAACGATGACACAGGAATAGGTTCAGATATCAAACATCTGAAGGTACGTAGATATTGTACATACCTATGAACATGATTCGAGGCACATATTGTCCATCAGGTGACAAGTTTTTATCTGTAGTTTCATGCTGGCAGAGAAATTCAACTAGTTATTAAAACATTTGTGTAGATTTTGCTGAAATATTACCATGTGTGAGTAATCTTCTATCACAGGACAAATCTAAAATTAAAGTACTACCTGTGTGTGGATACACATGCACAAATGCCTGTACTTGCATGTAACTGAAATGCCAGAGGTCTTTTGCTACAATAACATGAAAAAGCACAAAGAATGAGAAAACACCAAAAAAGAAAAGAAAAGGAAAAGAACCCCAATGAGATAGCCCCAAACCCTTCATACCATGAGATTCAGCATAACAAAGTTATTTTGAGCCATTTCCTGTATCTCTTCATTTTCCGCAAAAGCTTTCTTCAGTGCTAGAAAAGACATGATCATTTTGAAGCTCATCTGAAAGTCTGCCTTTCTGTCTGCATTTAAGCACCACATTGGCCAGAGACTGGCCACTTTGTTCCAGTCCCTGCTGACTGACATTCCTGAGGAGACACTTAAGGGCTCCATCACTGCTTTTTGTTTTTTTGACTCATGTCAGTACAACCTCCCGGCTATGAAAATGGAAGCTCTCTTCTGTTACTTGTGAGGGCTGTCATCTCAATAGATACCATGTCTCAGCTGGACAAAAGTGCATTATCCTCAGAAAATTCTTATTAGATTGATTTCAGCAGTCCTGTCCTTGTGTCCTTCTTTAGTTACCCCTTCAGAAAAGCGAAACAATGTTAAATCTGTTTAATGAGTCAGTAGCAAATCTGTGCATCTTAATCTAAACTGCTGAGTGCAGCATGAGGGATAGCTGGCCAGCAGCACTGAGTATTTTTCATGTTCTTTGTTGGATAGTTTAATAAGAAGTGTTTGTAAATAGCAGTAATAAATTCTTAGCTTTTCAAATACATTTTTATTTATCTCTTTAAATAGTTTTCAGTAAGTGCATGGTAAATATAGAGGTAGGTGCAGTTTCTCATGAAAGTATTCACACAATTTTGACACTCAAAAAATCAAAATTACCTTGGCAGTATTGACAGTCTTCCAAATGATGAATTACCATCAGTGGCTTGTTACTTTATTAATAATAATAAAATACGTAGTTAGATCATTTGACAAATACATACAAACTTGTGACTTTATGAACAGACTGGAAAAGGCAAATTGCATTTAACTTAATGTTAACCTACAGTAAAACCATGTTTTTTTAAAAGACCTTCTGTAGACAATTACAGACATTTTTGAGAAAGGGGAAAAGACATAAAACTCCTCCATAAAAGAAAGAAATAGAGAGAGTTTTCATATTTAAATAGATTTTCTAAAGTAGAGGTTCTAGAAGAAAGAAACAACAGAGCCATCACAATTTCATTCCTTGTTAGCATGCAATCAGACTGAAGAAGTATTTAATATTGCTTAGGTATGAATTTCTCTGTAATTAAGAAAATAAAAATAATCTGTATGAGCTGGAATAAAATAATTTTTATAACATTGGGTTTACCATTATATACTTCAATGAAAATTCCATGGTTTTTAAGGTTTCTTGTACAGATATACAGTAAATTATGTTTTCTGTAAATATTTTGATAAAGTATCAAAATTTTATATTTTTGGCTGTCAAAACATTAATTAGTTCTGTTCTTTCTCCTGTATTTTTTTTAAACTACTGTTATTGTTCAGCAAATCAATTATTAATCTTGATCTGCTATCACTGCCAATTATTCAGTTCCTAGCCATTTTCATGTTACGTGAAATTAATTGCCTTTTATTTTAAAAATAATTTGTCTTCAATTTAACAACATTGCTGTCTAAAACAAATTGCAAGAGACATTTAAATAATTATTTATATGACTTCGGAGATATATTTTCAGCTGAGTCCCAGAGAAGATTCAGAGTAAAATTTTCATTTCTACCAAGATAGTGGTAAACTGTGAGTACATCATGCACCTATGCCAACTAATGAAGTGTTGGGGAAAACATGACAGGCAGTAGATCACCATGCAAGAGCAAATGCAACTGATTTCCAGATGTTAATCGTAAGGAAGTAATCAGAGGTACATGATACTAAAAAAAACAAACCCACAACAGTCATTTTTTTTTTAAACTATAATATCTGTTTATCATTGCTTATTCAAATGACAACATTGTTCTTGTGACAAAAAAAAGATAATGTTAAACTATTGGCTCATGATATTGCTTCAGAGCCATAAGACCGCTACTGTTATGGCTTTTACTTATAGAGACAAAATATGTTTTATTTAACTGGGTGGTCTGCAGACCAGCTGTCGTGGTATTCCTTTGTTCTGTTTTGTTATAGTATTTTCAGGTATGACTGATTCACACCTTTGTCTTTCAAATTGGTTTAGATCCCTTACCTTTTTTTTGCCTGATAAAGCCCTTCTTCATAAGTTTGTACCCAGGTAATTTCATCTCCCCATCCTAGAAATATAACAAAAAGATTAACTGGTGGCCAGGCAAGTAACCCATAACAAGTTGCTTTTTTAATATTTATCAATAGTAGTACACAAGTAGGATTTCTTTTTCTTTAGTCAAAGTTTCCTGAACATTGTGGATATGTTTATTCTACATATCCTGATAGGTGCACTGAAAGATTTAAAACCCCAAACAACCAAACCCCTCCAAAAAAAACCTCAGCTGACTGAGTATCCAGTTCAAGTCCTTTGGCAAACCTGTCAGACAGATACCTTTTAAATACTCAGACATCCCTAAATCAGCACCCAAATCCTTTATATCTTTGTTGTCTGCTCCGTATTTCATGTAGACCTTGGGGCTTAAAGAGAAAGTTGGCTTATAAAAGAGAAAAGAATAAAATATGACAGCTCAAATAAGATCAACTTTAATATGAAAAATTGTTAGAACAGTCTTCGGTCATAAACTTAGCTCCAAAGTAATGAACTTCAATTTGCAAGTATTTAATACCATAATTTTTTTTTTTTTTAAAAAAAGGCTTTTAAATAAAAATGTCTACTGAAAGAAAAACCCTAATGAATCATCATCCTCATAGTTCATCCATAATTGGTGATACACTGATATCAAGAAGCAAATTGTCCAGTTGGTTTCATGCCTTTAGATGCCAAAGACACCAACCCCTTTGTAGTAGATCCCTGCCTCCTGGGCAATATTGCTCCATTCATGATGGTCCTCAAGGGGATTTGAGAACAGCTTCTGGATCTGGACCAGGTTAAGGTTGTGTTTCTTCTGTGCTGTCTGGACAGCGCTAGATTATGCAGATCTCAAGGGAAAATTGCTTTTTACGCGACTAGATCATCTCTTCTTTCATGAGAGTAATTTTGATTACTGATCTGTCCAGTTAATGGTTGGATTTTGGCATGTTGATCAGTGTGCTCCCAGCCTGGCTGAAGAAAACTGATGACACGGGTAACTTCACAGAGGAGTCAGCAAGGCTCATTTTGCAGCAGATTTGAGTATTCCCCTTTGATCTGTGAAAATTACAGGTAAGTGCTCAAGGCATCCCAAAAGGCCTGAATCAGAATTAGAAAACTGGTACTTGCTTTCTGCGACTATTTTTTCAAAGTTGCCAGAATTGAAAGTACTCTGTTATCTTTTTATGCATTTAGCCATAGTGGGAAAAAGCTGCTGAGTCCATCCAGTCCATGATATCAGGCTCCACCTTTTGCAACAGTCTTTCAGAGCAGGAGAGTCTGTGTGCAGTGTTCACACTCGTGAATAACCTGGGCAAGAATGTCCATTGCTA
>JAOEHY010043662.1:0-14087 GCA_025447955.1 Psilopsiagon aurifrons | reverse complement strand
GGCAGTGTTCAAGGCCAGGCTGGACATAGCCTTGGGTGGCATGGTTTAGTGTGAGGTGTCCCTGCCCATGGCTGGGGAGTTGGAAGTAGATGGCTTTAAGGTCCTTTCCAACCCTAACTATTGTTTGATTCTATTATTATATATATATATATATATTTGAACTCTGAGGTAACCAGTGGCTTCTAATTTAGAGCTGTATAAAACCTGTTTAACATTTAAAAGATATTTAAAGGAAATTAATAAAGGCATTAAATGAACAATAATATGATACATGGGGTAAATACTGGATATAAAGGAAACTGCGACCCCGGGGGCCCATTCCCCAACAGGGAAACCAGTAAAATGCCTGGACACTTGACAGAAAAGGAGAGAAAACTGTCATCAGGGCCTGTAATAACAGTATCTGAAGTTAGGTAGCTATAGAACAAAAATAAGCAAAAGTGTTTTTTGTGTAATCAATAGAGAGATATAGGCATAATTAGGCACCAATTTGCAGATCTTGGGATGAAGTATCTTTTCTTCTCTGATTGAACAGGAAACCTAAACACCTATCCTAGCGTAGATGTCCAAAACAGGTGAAAACTTTAATCCTAAGTGTAAAGGGTTGAGTGAACTGAAGAATGAAATTTTAAATTCAATTTAAAAGCCTTAGGTGAGTGGCTCTTAAAAAAACCAAACAGTTACAGATCACCAATTATGAGAGGCTGAATCCACACAAAATGCCTTCAATTTGCCTATCTTAACCTTCTTATTGTCATCCTTTATTTCAGCTACACCAGTCCCTAACCAAATTTTCTGGTGTGTTCCAAATGAGAGATGAGCAAATGACCATTCAAATGACTGCCTTCAAGAAATACCCTAGCTCTTCTGGTAGGAAAGTACATGGTTCCAGTGCATAGGTATTACCTCTAAAATATCTCAATGTCCCCTCAGCAAGACTGTGGATAGACATTCATCATCATCTACTTCTCTTTGATTCAAATTTAAATGCAACTTTCAAAAGAAAGTTAAGCTTTCACATCCAGAAAGTAAGCTGAGCTTGCTACAGCAATCTTCACTAACCCAAAAAACATTTCCAAATTTCCCCCCTCTTTGCCTTAAACACCATTTTGATAATCACCAGCAGCCCTGGTTCCAAGATCACTACAATATAAAATGAACATTTGGTCCTCTCACCAAGGCACAGGTCTGACCTATACAAATTCTGTTCGAATACCGACTTAGCAGAGGATAGCAAGCACAATAATAAAGTCCTGAGATATTTTAGAATCGCCCACATTAAAAGCTGCGTTCACATCATGTTCATAGCAAAGCTTTCTGCTTATGCTAGATATATCTTTACTCAGTCCATCTCCCACTCAGCTTACCCTGTCACCTTTTATCCTTGACTAACTGGCAGTGGAAAGCTTTTGCAACTGATGTGAAAGAGCCTGCCTTTACCTCCAGCTGTTGCCCTTGTGTGCCTGTCCAGGAATCAGACACATTCTCTACTGTAAAGTGCGCAAGCATTTGCTGCACTTCCTCACAATCACCACCAGATAGGGGGAGTGGAAAGTTGGCACAGTGAACTAGCATTCTTGTAGTTCCTCTCATTGAACCACACTCAAAAAGATGAACATCCAGGAAGAAGAATTAACAGCAAGTTAAGCTCAACATACATGAGCTTTCTCACCTCTAAGTCAGTACAGAGCATGGCGTTAAAAGAATCACTCTTACTTTTCCTACTAGTTATCACCTATTTTGTAAACACTCTGGTCAAGTATTACGGGAAAAAATTCTTATTAGTCTTACCATAAATTAAACCTTAAGTATGTCATCCCACCCAGCCTCTTATTACTAAGGCTGAGCTCAATAAAAAAAAATTAAAATGCATAAAGCAACTTGTTTGGTAGTCATATTAAATATTTCACAAACTTTCCCACCCAATTCAGAAACATGTCTGAAAAAAAACCAAAAAAGAATGATGTATACTTACAGCTGAAAAAGAATACTACAAGAATTTTGAAAGCGATTAAACATCTACTCTATCTATCCAACAAACTAATTAGTAAAGAACTGATCAATGACATCGCCAAGGTTTTCCTTAGCTATTTATCTTCTTGCACTGAATTCTGAAAATAACTAACACTACCTAACATTGCTTTACCGGCTTAGAAGAACAGAATTGTAATTTCAAATTTCTGCCTCCACAATTCCACAATTATGTTGCTTGAGATCTCTTTAAAATTATTTTTAAAATAGATAGGCATCTTCATTAAGTGCAGTGTTTCATACAAATTCACTTCCCAAGTATATGCACTTCTATATTCACCTGTTTCACATCTTTTTCTTTACAGAAAATTGATCACGCTTATGCATCAGAAAAACTATGAAGAAAGTAAACTAGCACTTCTGAGCTTTTATTTCCTACACTGCTCAGGGAGGTCAGTTTTGATATGATACTTCAAGACATTTTTACTGTATATGCAATTTTAAGCCTGTGAGAAATATTACTGGCATCAATGCATTCTTCCTAATTTGGGACCTAAGCCTATCATATATAGGTCACTCAAACTTATAAGTACCCTATCCTGAGACTGTCTTATTCTGTTTGGACTATAAAGTCTTTCAGGCCACAATATTCTCCTCTGCAGTTCATATTAAAAATAACAACTCACTGTTTATGTAATAGAAACAAATATATCATAATCTATTTAATCTCCTTTGTTGTACTACTATTAGGTGTTAACTTCACATTCTAAACCTTCATTACATTAAGCAATATTATTTCCTCTTTACTGTTTTCACCTATCACAACAAAAAGGAAAATACTCAGAATGTATTAACAGGAGTCAAAGTATTACTTTAACAGATGATGATGTCCACATCAAGTATCAGCTATGCTCTAGATATGTGATGGTAATGTATCCTTATCCAAATAACTAATTTAATATGTGAATGCCTCTTTACCACATGTAAAAAGGTGGCTTGTTCTTCTCTTAACTAGGTATGTCATATCTTGCTTTATTTTCCTCCCAGTTTAAGCCTATCTATCCTAAGCCAATCATCAGCCATGTCCTCTGGAGTCTTGCACACTGAAAAACGTATCTATCAATACCAGTGGCATGAAATGTGATTAAGAGGCTCATTACATGATTCTTCTCAAAAAGTTCCATATAAATTCCCAGAGAAAATGTCACATAGTGTCAGTCACTGATAACTGAGCCTGCCGTAATTCATCTCCTCAATGAAATCTACCTAAATACTGTTTTTTAAGCATTTGCCAAGCAACTGAGTCCTGTAAAATGAAAAGGTCAGATATCATTCACAGTTTAAAGAGAACATGTAGAAATGAAAAGAAATAAAAGAAAATCTCAGCAGCAAAACATACGGGTTTATGCACATTCTGAAGTTTCACATATAGTACTGTTTGCAAAGAAAATTCCACAGAACCTTTCATGTTTTAGTACATCACAGTGCCAGACAGTGATGTATGATTACACAGCCCCTAAGAGCTTACAAAATCAATGATACATGCATTTATTGCATTGCACCGTTAATACAAAACGATATAATTTTCTTAGTATCTCTAGAAATAAGTAATGAAAACTGAAGTAAAGATCTAGCCTACATTTTAAAGGGCCTAATGATGTGGGGTTTTTTCGTTTCCTGTTTTGGGGAGTAACCCAGCAAGAGCAAAGTAATCTTCTTGGTTGTCATAAGGCACAGCCTCTTCAGTCACAGTCAAAATAAAAACAATATAAGCGTTTGTTTCTAAGAAGTGGCCTTCTTGACTAAACCTGCATCAAACCTCATTTATGTTTTGATGGTTTAATATTCAGTGTAAGGTGTCTTCCGCAAATTTCTGCTTAGATGCATAAACATAATTTATGTCGCAAAGAAAAAGGATATATTGTAGCACACTACTTGTGCGTATTGCTGCCTCATCACTAGAGACATATGCAAAAGTATTTGAAGTTGTGTGGTATAAACTCAATGGTTCCACAATTTTCATGTGCAACTCCATATCAGAATAATTAAAGAGTAAGCTGCTACAGCCATAGTAAACTTATAAGTTCCAATACTTCAAAATACATGAGTCATCACAGGTGGTCCTGAATACTAAAATCATTGTTATCATTGTGGCAGAAGCAAGAAAATACAATTGTAAAGACAGTGCCATGCAAAGCACTGCATATATCCCCACGAATGTAGAGTCTGTCCTAACAGCAGTCCCTCTTAAACAGGCCTGTCTTTTGGTATATAAAGGGAGCAGCATAACTAAAGCCACATTTTTTTTCCAGCACCTCCAGTCAAGCACAGAAAAGTATGAGTCACATTCGCAAATTTTGGTTTAAATTGGTTTAATGCTTCCAAGTGAATGCATAATCCTATTGTTCCTGTCTTATGATGATTTTAGCAAGTGATATCAAAAGCAAGCCCAAAATAAAACTGCAAAAAAAGTCAGTTAGCTCTAGAATTAGCATTTTAACTATCACAATACATTTCATTCAGGGAGGCAAAGCTTCTTGTGATTTACTTTTGCAGGGAAAAACCATGATCAAATCATTGACGCCTTTAAGAAGCTTATTTTTAAAAGCATACTTCACATAGTACCATCAAGACAAATTTCTTACTAACTAAATAATTGTACAGCAAGGCTTAATCTAACAGAACTGGAGTAACATAATCTTAGTTATTATTATAATTAGCTTCTTAAGAAGCCATTTATAGTGTGATGTAAATGCCCTTAGACACTAGCATCCAAATGTTCTAACCAACAGTAAACTACGTCAATTACCTTCTATTCTGCAGCTTAATTGTAAAAGCGTACTTGTTATGCAAGAACCCTACGGTTGAAATTTGAAATGGTTCATTTTATGAAGGTATGAACTAGATACCGTTCATCTCTTAAAAAAAAAATCCTATTTTACATTATTATTAGAAATCCTGCTTTCCAGTCAGAATATAGCATAATTTCGCTAAAGTAGTACCCATAATTCCCACTAACTTATTTATTAAATTGTTTCATACTAAGACCAAAGAGCAAAACCATCTCGCTGACCATTTTTCTTTGGTTTTCCACATCCTTTTAATGATAATACAGTTAAACACTAACAATATAGATACACAATCCACAGAGACATCCAAGGCAAGGCTGGATGTGGTTCTGAGCAGCCTGATCTAGTTGAAGATGTCTCTGCTTATTACAGGGGGAACTGATGACCTTTTGCATGTTCCTTCCAATCCAAACTATTCTGTGTGATTCAGTGATGTTAAAATATCCTAACACCAACTATATGTAAAAAGTGCCCCGACCATGGCAGGGGGGTTGTAACTAGATGATCCTTAAGGTCCCTTCCAATTGTAGCCATTCTATGATTCTACGATATGGATTGTGTTTTTAGCTCTTCAGCAGTCGTGCCTCTTTCTTTGGATACTTCTCATGTTATGAAAATGATATGTAGGTCCAAGTCACTGACACTAGAAGTGACATGCTGCTCAAATCATAGAATGGTTTAGGTTGGAAAAGACCTTTAAAGATCATCTAGTTCCAACCCCCTGCCATGAGCACGGACACCTTCTACTAGACCAAGCTGCTCGAAGCCCTGCACAACCTGGCCTTGAACGCTTCCAGGGTTAGATGGGGCTGCTGTCACTTCTCTGAGCAATCTGTCGCAATGCCTCAGCACACTCATAGTGAAGAATATCTCCCTAATATCTAATCTAAATCTCCTCTCTTTCAAGTTAAAGCCATTACACCCTGTCCTGTCACTACATGCTCTTGTAAAAAGTCCCCCTCCAGCTTTCTTGTAGGCCCCCTTTCGGTACTAGAAGGCTGTTATAAGGTCTCCCTGGAGCCTTCTCTTCTCCAGCCTGAAGATGCCCAACTCTCTCAGCCTGTGTTTACAGGAGAGGTGCTCCAGCCTCTGATCATCTCCACAGCCTTCATCTGGACAAACTCACAACAGGTCCATGTCCTCATTATGTTGGGAGCCCCAGAGCTGCACACAGTACTTCAGGTGGGATCTCATGAGAATGATGTAGACAGGCAGAATCACCTCCCTCAGTCTGCTGGTCATGCTCCTTTTGGTGCAGCCCAGGATACAGCTGGCCTTCTGGGCTGTGAGAGTACATTGCCAAGCCATGTTGAGCTTCTTGCTAACTAATACACCCCAGGTCTTTCTCCTCAGGGCTGCTCTCTAGTCATTCTCCACCTAGCTTGTGCTTGTAGCCTCTGCTTGTGCATTTGTGCCCAAATAATTCACTATGGTGCTTTCAGCTTCAGTACACCCACAGATTAATAGCTTTAATTTCTCCTGAGGTTGTGTAGGAAGACACTGATGGAGACTGCAAAATACACGAGTGTCTACTGCACTCAATGATGTTCTAAAATATAAGACTTCTTCAGCAGACTATAGGGACTGAGAAGAAAATAGGCATGAAACAGTTCTCTACCACAGGCCTCCCCCAATAAATTGTATTTCCACAGGCAGACACTTAGCAACTCAGAAATTGAAGCTGAGTCCAACCCAGCTTCAGAACACTTTGTTTAGCAGCACTGCAAAATTGAACCAAGGTAGACAGGAGCAAGCAAAGAAGGTGGT
Organism: Psilopsiagon aurifrons; assembly: GCA_025447955.1. NCBI lineage: Eukaryota > Metazoa > Chordata > Aves > Psittaciformes > Psittacidae > Psilopsiagon > Psilopsiagon aurifrons. The sequence goes on along the minus strand of JAOEHY010043662.1, from coordinate 7,500 downwards.
AAAGAAAATTGGCAATTACAGCAACAGGGCTGCATTGACTCCTTTCTGTCCTGCTTTTAAACTGAGAAAATATATCAACTGAACAGTAAGCAAACACCACGTTTTTATAACACTAAATTAATTTCAGGCAATGAGATAGTCTCCTGTGGCCTATCTCCCAAACTGCAGGGTTGATTCTGCCATACTTACGGTGCACTTACTTACTCCATGAGGATTTCAAAAAAGAAAAAGAATAAAAATAATCAAGAGGATATCTCAAAGAGTAAGACACCATTTTGCCTATCATCCAGCACTGGCAGAACTGCAAATAATTCATTTACATTCAACACGAATTGCAACAGAAACATATTCACTCCAACAGCATGACAACTGTTGGGAATTCAAAAACAGCATACAGAAGAGAGAAGATCTTGTAACTGGTTTTGATAGCACCTACATCGCTGGGCTGTGGGAATCCTGTCTGCAGCAAAGGAAAATTGCTTCATAGACTCACAGAATAAAAACCCATTAATTGCAGAGATAAAGACGAACAAAGTAAAATAACACAGATATACTTCCCTACTTTGTCCATTTTCAAAGAATATTATAATACTTCTTTACAAAGGTTTACAACATCTGCAATCCATTTTTGTGTATACTTCGGATGTAATATAATATTTGTCTAAAACTTTTTTACACAAGCCACCCCACACTTGCCCATGCTACATTGCTCCCAGTGATTTGATTAAACTTAGCAAAACCATTGACAGTGCCTACAATAAAAAAATTAAATGAGGGAATGTGTTGTTTTATTTACATTAAACTGCAACTGGATTACTGAATAATTAGTAACAAAACTCTAATTTGTGTTTAAACCTTTGTATTATGCTGGAAGTACAGCTTTGAAAGAGAAAAAAAATAGAGGCCTCTTCTTATTTTAGGCAAGCTTATGCATTTTTTTCCCCGTAATGAGAAGCAACAGCACCCAGTTCTCATTTCTCAACAAATGAAATTAAAAGGATCCCAAGAAAAGTTTAGACATATAAGAAGAGGATGTATTTCCCAACCTACAGAAGCTAAAAATGGGGTATGAGCACCTTTTGGCACAAAAGTCTCAGTAACGACTTCAGAATACTAGAAGAAGAGTTAATTTGGGCCAGTGGAAAGAAACATTTTTAAATGTTATCTGGAAAGACAGTTTCTAAGCAGCAGCATTCCCAGGGTACAATAGCAAGGAAAATGCCATTTGTTTGGTATGTGTACATCAATGGTAAAATACTGAAAAAACATGTTATACTGCAAAGGTAATTTTGATTTCTCAGAGCCAAGTCTGTAGATCTAACCCTAATATGTGTTAGGGAGAGCTTTTTCCTCTTCATGATTCCTGTAAGAAGACCTCAAAAGCTATTGCATCACACAGCCTTTCATACCTCAGGGATTTCTTGCTAAACATTAGTTCTCTAACCTTATCAAGAAACATGATATATTGCAAATACAAACAATCAGCAGTGTTGTGCACACAAGAATAAAGTATCTGTTGACAGGGAGGAAAGGCAGAACAGAAAAGCCTGACAAGAACCCACTTAAGAATCAACTATGTTGTTGTAGCAACAAAGTCTATATGCAAAATATATACCTACTAGTTCATTTCAGAGAAGAAAGATTCTTCTAAGAAGAATCATTAGGAGGGAGGGAAGGAAGGATATTATTGACATTTTATAATCTATTACAGGTATTGATATAATTTTGTTCATCCAGATAACATGGAAAATCTGCATCTTTTTTGAGAAAGATCAAAATCCTGTGACTATAAACCCACTCAAACGAAAAATAAGGAAGAAGAAAGTTGTTCTGACTGGAAAACCAATGCATTTTGTACATGAAAATCTTGAGGTTATATAATCGCCTGCCAACACTGTAAATGCCTATTAATGAAGTCATGCAGTAACATTTCATTTTCCTCCCAGAGGGGAAAGAAGAAAAAGAATCTTTTAATTGGAAATGACTTAGCTTGCAAGAGTTATCACAATGCACACATACTCGCTAACTCAACTGCCTTGTCTCACTGCAATAGACAGCATGTTGCATGGAAAAGTTTGCCTAAAATGCTGCTTGTTGCTTAAAAAAGAATACGCAAGAATACCTATGTTTACTGTCCTTCACATGAATCTTTCAGGGCATGGAGCTAACTACGGCATTCATTAGCTCATTTTGAAAGAATAGTTCCTTCTGAAGAGAAAATAAACAGAAAACCCTAATTTTCAGGGTGGTTCTAATCATGCAGTTTAACTGTATTTTTAACACAGACTTTCTATGCAATTTCCTAAGGGACTTTTTTTCTTACAGAAAAAACCACAACATTTTTGTGTACAAATGTAACAAATTCTCAAATCAGGTGCTACGCATACGAGTAAAATTCCAATGTTTCTGCATAGCTGGAGCTACAAGACTAACTAGATCAACTGAAAGAAGGGATGGCAAGCTGTTATCTAAGAAGGCTGGCCCTTAATATCTTGCTGAAGTTCAGGTCTGCAGCTTGTTTTACATAAGAAAATGAAAATTATAATGCAGACTACAACCTCAAATTGATAAAGCAAGCTGTGTGACCTCTGCTCTTCCACATAAAATGGCTCCAATTCCCTCAATCTGCAACATGACACATATTTAGTTACTCTTCTGCAGTGTTAACAAACTTCTCTTTGCAGTAAAAGAAAGAAAAGTGGCAATTTCAAAAAAAAAAAAAGTAAAACAGTGTTGCTCAGCTGACTTGTTATTATCATCAACAAAAACACAATTCCAGAAGTAGCACTATCTAAATCAAAGTAGACAAAGAACATGTAAAAGACTTTAAAATGCTCTGTAGAAAGCAGATATCCAGTCTCTTGTACAAGCTGTTCTATTGGCCAAAAAGAAGAAAACAAAGAAAAATAATTCACGATTCGTTCTGATGGAACCTTGTGGAGAATGAAACATATTTCTGGAGTAATCTGTGAGGACATAAGAACTGGATGACAGCCTCTCCAGATAGGGCTGGAGATAGGATGGTATACTAATCAAATCTTTGAGCCATGGTAAGCAGAAACCATAGTAGGCAAGTTCTGCATGTCACACTGATGCACAGTGGTATCATCTTAGTTTTATTCAAGGCAACTCCAACATCTGATGTTCCCAGAATCTCATCTACTGCAGTGGGTGAGCTTACATCTCACAAAAATTACTGAAAAGTAAACTTCCCATGGCATCTACTTCTTCATAAACAACTTCAGGGTTAGAAAACCTGCAAGGTTTGGCCAAAAATTCCTCCAAGAAAATTCAGGAAAAACTAAGGATAGAAATCATCTTATGTAAGAATAGCAGCTAAGTTTGAAACATGTGAGTCTGGTCTTTACAGCTCCTGGAGAAAGATCTGGCACTTCCAGATGGTCATTCATTTCATTCTAAATAAATCTTTTATCCTCCTTTATCATCATCTGGAAATGTCTGTTTCTCTTCACTGACTCTGAGTGAAGCTTGGTATCATTCTCCTAAATCTTTGAAAATGAATACTCGGGTAGCCCAAATTAGACAAAATCCCCCTAGATATAAAATCATTAATAATCTCAGTTTAAATACAAAACACAACGACTTTTTAATCAACTCTTGCTTTTTCTACATTACTAGAATCAGGAACAAAGCATATAGCAACTTCTTTTGCTATCTTTCTACAGAACATAAATCTCATTTCACAATTTTCTACTAAAGCTTTTTGCCCATTAATGATAGACATGGTTTGGCAGATTTTAGAAAGCATGAGTTCCATATTTACAGCTGATATCTAAAGTCTAAAGAATATGTCCTAGCAAATTATAACAATTTTCAGGCAGATCAAATTACTAAATGCTGCACTGATCATTCTTTCAGTATTTTTTAATATTTTCCTATTAAAAGATTTACTTAGCGATTAGCAATTTGATCTACTGCAAAATTGTTGGGTTTGTTTTGGTTTTTTTTCTTTTCTGTAGGTCATTAAGATTCTAATTTGCAATAACTGTAATAACTTGCAAACACCAAGTAACTCAATTGGAAATAACAAGGTGAGTCACAGTGCCTCGAATCTTGAGATAATCGGTCAGTGACCAAGGTAGAAGCTGTCCTACTACACTGCTTGAACAGTGGGTACAACTGCCCACTTTATGATGTTTCTCTGCACAGGGTACGATGACCGCTTGAAGCGATATACATCACAGGTGCAGAGGAATTATATGACACCCTAATTAAAATATTTAAATCAAACCAGAACAGCAGCCCTGCAGTATATCTATCATCAACAAGTATATAGAGCACTTGCTAGAGCTAGAAAGCTTCCAAATCCCTCTCTGTGCACTGTGGTAAAAGGAAAAAAGTGGTAAGCAATCTGTGTTACAGCAAGCCAGGGCACCATGACAAAGCAACATTAGCAGCTATGACAGTACAAAGTCAGCAGCAGCAGAACACATAAGAATGCAGACAGGCCTGGAAAAAACAGCAATCAATTGGCTCACCACCACCACAGTGAAAGTAACATCAAGGTTAACAATATTTCTGAAGTACACAGAATAAATTAACTCTCAATTCTAACCAAAAGAGAGAGGCAGAGCTGACAGTAAGATAAAAATTCTGCTCAGGTAATTAAAGATATAGAACAGTTGCCATACACTGTATTACTACTGCAACAAAACTAAAAGGTCACCATAAAGAAATTCCTAGCAAGCAATTACAGTGCAGGCAAAATATTAAATAAACTTACTTTGTCAAAGAAAACAGACCTTTAAATTAATTTCAGTTTTAGTCTCTGAATAACAATAGGATGACTCATGCTTAGAAACACCAGTCAACTGAAGAGCTATAGACAGTCCAACATTTTGCACTGGTGCATTATAATGAAGGTTAGTACAATTGCTTCATATAAAGAATGTTCTTCCTATTAGAAACCTCAAATTTCCAGTTACCCCAATTTCAGCACCTGGGTTCAATGTTCTATGCTGAGTGTTTGAATTAGATATCCCAGGGAATATTTTGATCTTTACATTTCAGAAATGCTTGTTTCTGAAAATATGTTTTACTACCCTTAAGCAACTACTGTAGCCCTTTGAGAGTAACCATTTACATCCCTACAAAAAAAAACACTTTTGAGCTTGCTAAAATTGAATTTATTAACATTGAAACTCCCTTTGCCCATCCCTCCATTCTCTAATTGCAACCACCTCAAATGTCTGTGTTCTAAAAAAAAAAAAAAATAAAATAAAATAAATTTAAAAAAAACATAGAATAGTTAAGGTTGGAAAGGTCTTTAAGACCATATAGTTCCAATCCCCCTGCCATGGGCAGGGACACCTCACACTAGACTGTCTTGCCCAAGGCTCTGAAAATCTTCCACTGTCTGACTTTACTAGCATAAGATTCACATGCAGATGTGTACTGCCTATCTCTATTAAGTGATAGAGGAAGACTAACCATAAATAATAATAAAAAACCTTAAATAATCTTAACATCTCTTTCCTCTGACAAGCACGTGGATATTTGAAGTTGTGTACTTTACTGAATGTGCAATAGTCCTGAATTTTCCATAGGTGCAAATTTAAAGCTTGTACAGTACGGTATCTATACCACCCCTGCCCTGCCCCTCCTTGATAATTTTAATATCATTAAAATAAAAGAAAAAAAAGAAAAAAATATCTTTGCACTTACTCGGAAGTAGTCACTGCAGGCTGCCAGGACTGCCTTATGTGCATGGAATTTCTGTTCTTCAGCAATAAGGGTGATATCGCAAAGTATGCCATCACTTCTTTGTTGGTTCAGGGCTGCCAGAACAGCATTGTTATGAGAGCTGGACTGACAAAGCTTCTGACCTGTCAGCATTTCCTGAACGCTGAAAGGCAAAAGGAGAAAGATTTTGTCAAAAAACGGTAGGAAATAAGCAGGCTCTGTCTTAGAAAAATTTCTTCAATGTTTCTGACAAGACTGCTTGATAATTCCTGGAAAGGAAAAAAAGTCATGAAGCCTGTCAGGCAAAAAACATTATATGGTATAGACATAACAACAAAAGCTCAGTAAAACAAAGTATTATGAAAATTGATTATATACTTGAATTTAGAAATCTCAACTGTTATGATTTTCATTTGCTGCACTGGAAGCCAGCTGGACTCGTAGGATTAATTCAGAATAATTTTAGAATTAAGTGAGAAGAATAAAGGGCCTAAGTGCCAACGGACTGACAGAAAACTCAAACTAATGCATTAATGGAAAGCTGTATACATGTATGTCCTATTGGTCCTATTAAAAAGAACGAAGACTAATGTTAGATGGCCTGCTTAGGTCTGATACACTGCATTACTGATTTCAGGTCATTCAGTTTATGAAGTCTTGTGGGGTTTTTCCTGTTAGTTTGTTTTGTGTTGGGGAAGGGATGTGCACTTGTTTTTAAAATGCTGAGGCTTACCACCTCTGAATATGTATGAATATAAATTTCCATGTCATCCAGCCTAAGACTGTCTGATTGCAGTTTCTTATTCTACAGCAGAAGAGACAACATAACTGTTGATGCAAAGAGAAACAAATTAAACAAACCCGCAAGTCCTCTTTTCGCACAAAGCAGTGCAGTTTATTTGAAGTCTGTGAGACTAAAGCAACTTTTATTACCCAAGAATCTAGGTTTTCACTAAAGGTGAGTTTCAAGAGAGTGATTCCCAAGTAAATAAAAATTAATATTTTTTTCTTTTTTTTTTTTTTAATTAAGAGGTAAATAACCTATTGTCTTTCCATTACAGTCATGTAACTCTGCATCCCTGCTTTACAACAGCTGTGTGGCTGCTGTATTCTCCTTTCCCAGCAACACACACTGCCTGTACTGCCTACCCCACTCCTGCATCTTGGACATCTGTAAACTAATACAGACCTGCCTTGCAGATTGTTTGCTCTAATCTAAGATAATCTTTTAAAAAAACCAACAAGGACTAAGACATTACTTCTAGAAGAAGGAAGGTCAAAGTGGAAATACAGAGAAAAAACATGTACCTGAATTTCATCCCCTCACTAATAGTTTAGGTTTCACACACGGACATACCCTACATACAATTCAAACTGATGGATTCAAATGATTCTTTCTCCTTCAGCTGTTCTGTTTGTGGAACGGCACTGAATATTCTAAATGACAATTATCAGGAAATGTAACTCATTAAAATACAAGGGAATTATTTCTAACAATTCTCTAATTTCTATAGCAAAGTGACTAAATCAAATTAGCACAAGTATAAAAAGCTAGCTATAGCTAGAGATGGCAACTCTTTATTTCTGTTTTTATTAGCCCCTCACCCTTTGTTGTGAACCAAGACCTACATTCCTACATTGCTTTTTTCAGGTATCCTCAACATAAAAAGGACATGGAACTGTTGGAACAAGTCCAGAGGAGGGCCACAAGGATGATCAAGGGACTGGAGCACCTCCTGTATGAAGACAGAATGAGAAAGTTGGGGCTGTTCAGCCTGGAGAAGAGAAGGCTGCATG
>JAOEHY010043656.1:0-10089 GCA_025447955.1 Psilopsiagon aurifrons | reverse complement strand
GTGAGGGTGGTGAGGCACTGGAATGGGTTGCCCAGGGAAGTTGTGAATGCTCCATTGCTGGCGGTGTTCAAGGCTGGATTATCAGAGCCTTGGGTGGCATGGTTTAGTGTGAGGTGTCCTTGCCCATGGCAGGGGGGTTAGAACTAGATGATCTTAGTATCCTTTCCAACACTAACTATTCTATGATTGTATGATTCTGTGACTGAGGAAATCAATCCCAGCATATCTAAATCTCTACATTCCCAAAGCAATATATCCTTGTGTGGATTTGCATGCAGCTTGTCCCTGGAGATACTGATGCTGTTGTTTCACTCTGTGAATGTTACTTTGCTCTATTGTCCTTTGGATCTAAACTTGTTTACCGAATGTACTCCTAATTGAATTAGCCCAAATCAATTCTTGCAATAATTTCTGGGTCTTAGAAGTACTTATTCTCCACCAAATCTGCTCACTGTCATAGCATAAGGCACCTTGCTTTCCTGTGAAATGGTGTGTTTGTTCAGTTTGAAGGAGTGAGTCATTAAGTTTGCCAGTTGACTCAACAGCAATTTTGTAGCAGCACATGTTCTGATTCAGAAAGTATGGATTTTGCCCAGTAGTCTGTATGAATTAAAACCAACAGGACTTGCTACTAGAGGTGATGTGATTTAAGATTATCTTAATCGTAGCCATTGAAACAAAAATGGATAATGTAAAATGAGACAGTAAATGTAAAGCTTTTTTCTTTCTTTCCTTCCCTACTGTTTCTGGAAAGCTCAGGGGCATTATGACTCTGAAAGAGCCTGCTTTCTAATGATTAAAAAGCAAATTGGTGCTACTAGATAGGAATTGTATCTTTAGCAATTGTTCATTTTGGTTTTCAGCTTCAGCAAACAAACCAATATTTCTGACACTGAAAAATGTGCCATTACCATTATTACCATACCTTCTAAGCGTACAAGTTTGTTGTAGCTGTCTTCTCATTTTTTACATTGGCCTTCTTTGCCCTGGGTGGAAAAAAATAGAGCCAGTAATGACATGTATTATAAAGATTAATCAACCATAAAGACTATAATTGAGCACACAAGTGTAGTCATTACTTGATTAATTACTTCAATAAAATAATCAGTCTTCTACATATATCAGAGAAATATTCAGTGGTGACTAGAAGAGAGTGTGTGGAGACCAGGGCTGCCTACAATTCTTCTGTCAAAAAGGCTTTTCCACCTTTTTCCTCTTGTTCAGTTACAGAACCTTCTTTCATTGGAAAGTTTCATTTGAATGAACTTGCTTTCTTTCACAGTAGAATTCTGTCAGCCTAACTTTATCCTTATGAATAAATACTGAAACCTCTTACGTGAGCTTTTACTTTGAATCTTACCTGGTGACCTAATGAGTACACATGGGAAAGCCCCTTCTAAGAAAATATGTAGTAAATGTCATCCTTAGGCTTTAGACTGAAGTTGATAGGCAAAATTGTTACTGTTACAGATTGAAAGAACTATCAATGAGAGATTATTGTACTCTGAAGTTCTCAGTCCTAAAATATGTTTCCTATAACTGAAACTTGCTAATTCATGTTGTAGTGCAGAAGTTCATATATTGCTGCCTCTAGAGCTCTGTACTGGATCTCAAGCTCATGAGCATGTGATTTCCTGTAGCCTGTAAGGAAAAGGTAGAGCAACCTGGTCTGCATATTTATTAACCAGGTCAAGAAGTAAGTCTAGTTCAGATGCTTTTTGAAGCTGAGAAGTTGTATGCAGAAGTCTTGATGCTTTAGATAAATTCTGATATCAGTTGCAATAATATTTTTACAGGAGGAAGATTAATTCATTCTACAGTGGTTAACTACAGTATAGTTAATTGATGCAGGTTATGCAGATAATACAGGTTTAATTAATAGCATTAACTAGGCAGGCTGAAATAGATTCTGTATGGTTCTGTGTTTCAGCCATGGTCAAAGCCCAAGTGAGTACTGAAACAGAAGAAGAAAGTTAAGTCATGGTGGCTGCTCTTAACCCTGGGAGTCCACACTGATTCTAGCATTTTGGAGTTTGTAGGAGTTGACTTACTGTGCATTTGTGTTTGAGTATTATGGAGGAAAATGTATGTGGCCTCTGCAAACTGACATTGTAATGTAAGCTTCAGCGTGGTTTTGGAGCCCTGGTAAATGATGAACCTGTGTCTTTAACTGCATGGACTTCTGATGCGCTCAATATAAGCTTGCCAGTGCAGTGGATGCTTTGGTTAGTTATTAGATATAATCATGGAACCCCAGACTGGTTTGGGCTGGAAGGGACCTGAAAGCTCATCCAGTTCCACCCCTCCGCTACAGGCAGGGACACCTTCCACTAGAGCAGGTTGCTCCAAGCCCTGTCCATCCTGGCCTTCAACACTGCCAGGAATGGGGCAGCCACAGCTTCTTTGGGGTCCCTGTGCCAGTGCTTTGCCACCCTCACAGTGAGTATAATAAAAACCATGTAATAGTGTACTGTTTCAGTTACTCCTGATTATGTTATTTCTTAAATAATTTTTTGTGACTGACAATACATTTTTTCTGTGTAATGGCTGTAATTGTTGAGTTCAGCTTTCTACAACCACCCTATTTTTTTGAGTTACTTAAGCACTAAAGAGTGATGACTTTTTTAAAGTATTATTGATTGTTACAAAAAATTTACACACTGTTGTAAATGGATTTAGTGCTTCAGAAAGCCTGGAGAAATATGTAGAGAAGTGTCTATCTTCACGTTTTCGTCAATTTTTCATGTAATTATTAGGGTTATTAATAATTAGTGGACCAAGAGAGAAGTTCTCCAGTTAGTTCAGCTAACCACTGTTGCTCAGTCTTGAGAGAGATCTCTGTTAACTGACAGCGGAAGCTGTTCACCTATAAGGTTGTGAAGTTGTACCGAAGTGACGTTACCGTGCCAAGACATGTGCCCAGATGAAAGCTGAAGATGCTTGATCTCTGAGTGTTATTCAGTTTCCTCAGAGGCTGGGTCTTTCTGTGGTTCTGTGACAAATCTGAAGAATTTGATGAGGAGGGTTTTATCTTGAGTCAGGGTTTACCCTTGATCCCTGAAAATTCTGATTTAGCCTAATATGATGATGTGGGAAGCATCCAGAAACTTGATAACATGGAATAGAGCATTCCCAGTGTATTCCTCATAGAGTATCCAATCTCTACTGTAAGTTGGTTGCTGACAACTTTCTGAGAGAAGGTTAATACAATGTAGAAATACTGAATGGTTATAATGAAGAAGGTGATAGTAACTTCTGTATCTGCATATACGCGTTGTCAGCATCTGCTTGCTGATGTCATGTGCTCCTCCCAGAATAAGTATGTCTACAATTTGTGTAGGATCTGTGTCATTGTCTGCATGCCACTGTATAGTCTGGGACTCCTTATTTAGTGTGGAAGAAAGGACAGAGGGAAGGCAGAGGAATGAACTTTGGTTTTGTTTCATGGGGAGGGTAGATGGAGGAGCAACTCTTACGTCTTGTGCCAGACACTTACGTTCTTTCAAAAAAGCAGTGTGCTGCTTAGTAGTTTGACTCTCCTGGAGCCACATAGTAGTGAAGTGAGTCCCAAGAGTCCCTCATGAAGCACAGATAAAAGCTGGGATAGCCCTTTGGTGCTGCTGTACAGAGATCCCACTGGGTTTCACCGTATTTGAGGCACGCCTAATCTGCGATCATTTTGCTAGCAACTACCAGAGCACTTTGAATACAGGAAGGTTAACAGTACACCTAGTGGGGAAGTTCACCTTGATGTAAGCAACTAGCACACTGTTCATTACCTGTCTATGCTCTAAACTCTCTTTTGTTTCATTTCAATCACCCGTCAACCCTCTGACTGAGGTAGAAGTGAACAGCAAAACCAGTGTCGAGGATTATGATTCCAGAACAAAATAAGGACGGATAATGCAAATTATTGCTTCCATCAATGGCTTTATGAAGCCAATATAGTTGACAAGGCAGCTCAGTCACTGAACGGGCAAATTTCTGATCTATTAATTTCTTTCTAGACCATTATTTTGATCTTTGCTACATTAAGATTCTATCCAGTTTGCCATAGCTGCAGATTCATCTCCTTTAAATTGAAAATTGAAAGCATTCTAACATGATCATTAAAGCAAGTGCCTCAGATGCGTATTGTTGGGGCAACAGTATTGCCACAGTGCCATTTACACTTTGCAATAGGAAAGAAAGACCACATTCGGCAAGGCTGTTAGCCTGCCACCACTCGTGAGCAATGATGCTGCTTAAAAAGAAACAGTGAATAGGGGACAGCATGCTGTTTGTCACTTGTGCTGCTTAGTAGTTGTGTATTATCACCTTTGCAAAGCATATATAGAAATAGATGATTAATAACTTTGTACAAATAGAGCTACTTATGAGTGTGCTGGAATATGGCCTTGAGTGCTAAAATTCAATATGTTATTGAAATGCTTATCCCCACAAAGCAAAAACCCCTGTGGGTATTTTAGTTACCTTAAATACAATAGCTTGCCACTGAATTTAAATTATGTTCACTACTGATGTCATTCCATCAGAATTCTTTATCCACTTATGAAGAAATGTTGAAATTCAGCGCTAGCACTTAAGTAAAAATCCGTTCAGGGATTTAGAGTTCTAGAAATACTGTGGTGTATTCATTCTCATGAAATCAGAAGTTGACTTTCTTGTCTTTCTAAAAAAAAGTGGTGTTGGAGGTAAAAATCTGGCAGTAGTTTGAGCTACACCAAAAAAACTGAGGAAGTCGTCAGGGGTACATGTTAGTCATGTTCACATAAGGTAGACTGCTATAGGTCTCTGTGCGATCCATAGAGGTGCATGTTATTTTAGTATCCTAAAAATTGAGAAATGGCCAGAGCTGAATGTTACTTTCTGTTAAAATTTCAAATGGGTTTTTTGCAGTATTAAACCCCAATAATACCATCAGATCTTGTATGAAAGTTCAGGACAAGCTGCACTGATACAGGACCGTAACAGCTACTCATAGCTATTGGGGTTTTTTTGAATATAACAGCACGTTCTGGTTTTATGCACTGATTTCATCAGTGATGAAGTGTTACTGATTAAATATTAAAATAAAGTGTTTAAACCTTGTTGGCTCCTGCTGACATTATGCTCATAGTGGGCCTCAGAGTGCAGTATGAAGATGGCTGCGCTATGAGCAAATCATGCCTAACAGATTTGGTGGCTTTCTATGAGGAGCCCACAGCATTGTTGCATAAGGGAAGAGCAACTGACATCATTTGCCTAGACTTGTGCAAGTCGAGCTCTGGGACCACCAACACAAGAGGGAATTTGAGCTGCTGGAGCAAGTCCAGAGGTATCCACGGAGATGCTCCAAGGGCTGGAGCAGCTCTGCTCTGGAGACAGGCTCAGAGAGCTGGGCTGGTTCAGCTGGAGAAGAGAGGGCTCCTTAAGGGGAGACCTTAGAGCAGCTCCAGTGCCTAAAGGGGCTACAAGAAACATGGAGATGGGCTTTGGACTAGGGCAGGTAGGGCCAGGATAAGGGGGAATGGCTTTAAACTGACAGAGGGGAGATTGAGATTAGACGTTAGGGAGAAATTCTTACTATGAGGGTGGTGAGGCACTGGCACAGGGTGCCCAGAGAAGTGTGGCTGCCACATCTCTTCGTGGTGTTGAAGGCCAGGGTGGACAGGGCTTGGAGCAACCTGGTCTGGTGGAAGGTGTCCCTGCCTGTGGCAGGGGATTGGAACTGACTGTGAAGACCTAGTTTTATCTGTCTTAAAAATTTCTTCTGTTTGTCTTTTGCGTTCATTTTTGCTTGTACATATTTAATGTGCTCTAAAATAAGAATCATTAAAAGAGGAAAAATGAGAGTTTGTAAAAGAGCCTTTAGATATTATCAAGTCCAACTATACAGTTTAAACAGAACCAGCTTCAAAGTTAAGTTCATTTGCTCAGTCTTGTGTGAGCGTTGAATATTTTCACATCTTCAAGAGAAGTCTGGAATTGCTTAGAGAACTGTAATAGGTTTACTTGCTTTGTGCATATAAATAATTAAAGGAATCAGGGAAGAGTCTTCTTTTACACACATATCAATGAAAGGTTAATCTTTCCCTTTTCATGAGCTTGAGTCATTTAGGTTCTCTACTGTACACAGATCTTTCTGATCAAAGATTTCCACCTTTAATTTTAAGATTGAGTTGTTGGAGAATAGTATCTAATTTACAAGTAGAGTGTTGTGTTCAGAGGTTTGTCACATCAATCTCATCTTCAGGGAGGTGATAGATTGCATTTACAATTCTGAAGCTAATTCAGAAAGCAGTTATATATTTTCTACCTAGTTCAGTCTTTTCAAGCATAGTAGAAGTACCTCTCCCCTTAGCTATAGCAAGTTGCAACCAAAAGCAAGACAATCCTGTGGTTGTGAGTAGGGAAAATGGGAAATGTGTTGTTGACATGTGCAATTGAGTCATGGAAATGACTCTTCTCCTTTGAAAATTGAAGGGTAGTATAAGTTGTTCAACAGTTCCTGGAAAACTAAATTCCCAGCCCACTGGAAGTTTTGCTGGTCTTCTACTTGAGGGTGTTGGTGGGAATGTGACCTCAAATTTTGCTTTATTGAACAGAAGCAATAAGTTTGGATTCCTTAATCCAGTCTCTAGTGGTCTGTTGTTTCTGGTGCCAAACAATGAGGTACTCTCACTTGTGTTTGGCAGTCTACTTAGGAAAGGATGTGAGGTGCAGTAACAAGGAGTATGCTAAATGAAATCTGTAAACTCCATGTGTGTGATGAGGAAATCCCTGTTTACTGTATGATTAGTCTTGGTTGATGTTACTGATAGAGACATGCTCTTTTTGTCTCTTAAGAAGCAGAGTGTTGCTTCAGCTGGCTGCTCATTGTACATGCCAAATGAAATTTCAGTCTTGGAGTTTGGTGCTATTCAGTGTGTTTCAGTGTATCAAAGTATTCTTTACTTAAGCACCATAAATCCTATTGTTTGTCAGTGGTTCTTGTGCATTTAAATCATGTAGTTGCTTATTGTTTTGCTTATGTTTATGCTTACTTTTAAAGCTGCCTAAAATATGATGTTGGGTCTGAAGTTAATGTTTTCAAATGCCTGAGTTGTTACTTGTCATGTAAGCAATGCAGAGAGACTTGGCAAGAAAGCAGGCGCAATAGCATGTTCTGGATGCTTAAATTTATAAAGGCTGGAAATGTATCCTGAAGCTCTCAGTATTTATATCTTGCTTTCCGATTTATTCTTGTAGCTCCTAGACAAGATTTTAAAATAACATAAAATCTATGAATAAGGAAAGCAAAAAAAATAAATGGTAATATGTTTGGGCTATAAGAAATCTCAGCTTGTGTTGGCTGTGTAGTGGCAGCACATGAAAACATCAGGTTTGTATGTGAGGAAGTTTCTTGCATTTCTTTTTCCAGAGGGGCTTACCATCACATTCTTTTGATCTCAGTTATGATTTGCAAAACAAACTGATGGTTGGTCTGGATTTGTTTTGTTTGGTTTTTTGGGGTTTGGGTTTTTTTTAACATCATTTAAGTGATCTTACTCTCATTTTGAATTATAGTAATGAAAACCTGCTAGATATTTGGAAAGGAGGAAATGTTCTTTGTTTTTTAAGTGCTGGGGATTGTGTAGTGTGTCACCTATCTGGGGAGTTAAAAACTAATATTTAGTAGAGCAGAGTAATAGTCATAGTATAGGACTCTGGAGTTGTGTGTAAATATGTGAAGTTTAAAAGAAACAAACTGGGAGCGTTAAGAATATTTTTGACCTATGATCTGATCAGTAAGTATGTCATCCGTAATATATGAAGTACTCTGTATAACTTAAGGTAAAATTTCTAAGGAAGGGTTTTAACTAAGGAACATATGTTCTGCATAAAGAAAGAGTGAAAAAAGGTGCTAAGGGACAGGGTTAAGAACAAATAAACCACGAACAAGTAGGTCTATAAAGCTGAGGCCTGAAGTTCAGGGTGGTAGTAAGGGGTTTTTCTAATGAAATGAACGAAGTTGTAGAACAAGAATGGGAAAGGAGGGCAGCTAGGAATCAAAGAGCTCTTATTTTTCTTTTCAGCACTTTTCTTGCTGGAAGTAAACATGCTTTTGGTTAGAAAACCCCAGTGTCAGAAAAAGACACTAAAATTTTGGAGGTCAGGTTCAGATTGGAAAGTGGTCTTCTGTAGCTGGCGAAGTAGTAAGACTGTAGCATACAGCAAATTCCATGGGGCAAATTAGTCTGGCTTCAGGATTTTAATTGAAAATATTTAGCAGAAGAGCAGGAATAAAAGTCATAGATGATTGAGGTTGGTTTAGGACTAGAAATAGGATGAATTGGCCTTGTGGGGGGAAGAAAATAGGCACAAGGGGCAGGAAGAAAGGAGCTATGAGCCTAATGTAGGAAATTAATTGGAGCTGGAGAAAAACAAAATCTGTATCAGTAGAAGTTAAGGCAAAGGAAGATGGGAAATATTTATATATCTACAATGAGGTGCTCATAGTTACATACTATGAGCATCTGTTTATCATTCTTTAATGACAGTATGCAGCCTCTGTAGAAAGAAATCATGTCATCCCTATGTAGCAGCAGCCTAAGAAACACAGAAGAATCACATTCATGTGCTGAAGTTTTTGCGTTACCATCAGTTTAAAAAGTAAAGAAAAGTTTGCTAATTTCTTTTTGCATTCATTTTGCACATTTCACTCCACAGATGTCATGGGAAGCAGTATCTAGCATAAGCAGAGTCCTCTACATTCATGGACATGTATGAAAGTCATAGAAAAGTGGAGTTAGTGGCAGAGAGGCACAGACTTACTGGACCAGGTAGTAGTTGAAGAGAGATCACTGATCAGGCAGAATGGGAATGAGGGAAGCTGCACATGGGGAAGACTAGGTCATCTAACCTTTCAGTGCCGTGAAAGAAAAGCCAGTCATAAACTCTATCCCTTCACTTCCAGTACTGTGTTTTTTGGTATCTGTCAAAAAAGCTCCTGAGTGTCCTAAACTAAATATTCCAAGCTCGTGTTGTTTAAAACATGTTTGAAGATGCATCAAACAGCTTCACCTGAACAAAATGTATGTGCTGTAATTGCATGAGCCTAAAACATCTTTTTTTTTCTGGGGAAAAAGAAAATGCTTTTTTCATGATACCATCTGTGTTGCACTGAGATTTATGTCGACCTTTTCTAATACTTTTTTCATGAGAAGGAAAGTTGTTACCTAGAGAGGCTTAAAATCTGCAACATAAATAGAAGTATAAGCAGAAGTTTTTGGTGTGGCTGCAGTGAAATTAGTTTCTTAACTAATTAGTGATACACACACTGTGACATAATGAGAAAACACATGGTTTGATCAGTGGCTTCTTTTCCATACTATCTTTGTGCCTTACTTTGTTTCCCACCCTTGCAGCACCACACGTGATCCAACGTGACTCGGCTCTGATGCTGTGTTGGAATTCACAGCATGTCTTTGCTCGTACCATTCCACAAATAAGGAAAGTAAAAAATGACTCATGTAAGTGTGTTCTCTTACAAATTGCTTCAGTACTGTTACTTTTTTTGTGCCGAACGCTTATTAAAACTCGGGATAACTGAATGGTTGTTTAGGAGGGTCAGAAATCTGATAAATCAAGTATTGGGTAATTGCCATCTCTTTTGTATTTTTTTTTAAGTCCTGTTTCCATACACAGCCTAAAATCACTGAGCTAGACTTGCTGCCCCTTGGCCTAAGTAAAGTTTAGCTTTTCCTTTGGTGCAGCTGAAACAAAGTGCTACTGGGTTTCTTACCAGCTGGTGATTATCTTGTAATCAAAGACTTGATAGGCTGGCAGTGCCTGTTCTTCTCTAGAAATCAGATTGTATGATGTGATTTTCCGTAGCAAGAAGTGGATCACCATGTTGGGACTGCGTGGTGAAGAGTGTGAGGAATAAAATGAGGGCCAGCAGAGCAGGTATTTTTTTGTTTGTCGTGGTTTAAGCCATAAATCAGCCACGCAGTTTGTTCACTCAATCCCCCCTTTTTTCTTCCCTCTACTCCTGGAGGGATGGGAAGGAGAATCGAAAGAATGCGACTCCCACAGGTTGAGATAAGAACAGTTTAGTAACTAAGG
>JAOEHY010043655.1:0-18142 GCA_025447955.1 Psilopsiagon aurifrons | reverse complement strand
TGAGGCTCCGAAAGTCCTTGGCCAGACCAAACATCACTAAGCCATAACTAAAAACATTGGTGTTATCAGCACTGTCCCCAGGCCGAAAGTCAAAAACACAGCACTGCACCAGCTACCGAGAAGGAGAAAAATGATTGCTACTGCCAAACCCATGACAATTTTGTATTCACAGAAGCATATTAAGAAATTCAGTATTGCAAAAGTAAGTAAAAGCCAAAAAAATACTTTAAATCCACATGTGTAAAAGGGGATATATAGCATCCCCTGTTACCCTGATGGGTTCGTTATTAGGTTACAGGAATGGCATCAGTGGTATATAGTCAGTTTGACTTTGTCATATACTTTGCTGAACAGTTTAAGCACACGAACTGTTGTGACATGTTCACCAGTGAAGGTAAAAGGCAGAGATCCATACTATTCCTGTATCAGAAGAAACAGTTGCAGAGGTGTGTTTCTGGACTGTTTTCTGAGCTTTAATTAATGAAATTGCCTCTAGCAGAGCTTACTCAACACAGACTGAGTACAAGCTACTCTTGCCTGCATTTGCCTGAAGCTTCCAGGGCCAAACATGTTGGCCATCTTCTGTATCACAGATTGAGATGGCAGCCTGTTTCCACAGTTTTTTCTCAAAATTTTTCCTAAGTATAGAGGCCATCACACTGTTCTGTCAGTCTTCTTCAGCAAGCCTCAGCCACCGCAACATTCCCTGCAACCTTTGAGAAAGCAGGTCCTTAAAAAACATTGTATTTATTTGCTCTAATCAAGTTTCTTTCTAGTATTTAGCCAATTCCTATATGGTATTTATTGAAGGTATAAAAGAAGATGCATGTATTTTTCTACCAGATGAATTTGCCTTTTGTACAGCATTGCCATTGATGAGCCACAGAACTAGTAAACTGGCTTGTTCTGTTTCATGTCTTTGCTGATGGTTCAGCCTGGAAATATTTGCGATTCTCAATTTAAATGGTTTTTTTTTGTGTTAATTTAAAAATCTGTTTTGCAAAGGTATGCACCATGCAATGTCTTTAAAGAACATGTTTGAAATGCAGTTAAGAAATTTTAATTAATACAAATATACAAATTAATTTTAATTAATACAAATATATCTGCACATAGTACTGATGCAAAATTCAACAAGAAAATACTCTTCAGTATTCAATACTGACTTGTATTAAATTATGTTATGAATAAAATGTATTTAAGCAGCATCAAGTAAGTATAAATTGATTAAAATTGATTGTATGAAAACAGTTAATTGAAATATAAAGTTATTTAATGAAATTGATTAAACTTGAGAATCATGCCTACATTTTGAATATGCCCAAATACTTGGATTGTAGGGGACACAACCAAATGATTTGAGGTTTTTCTTGTCCAAGTAGGTAATGAGTTTCTCAGAACTTTCCTTTTTTTTCAGTTCTAAGATGTCAGTAAGAAAATACATTAGGGACAGGCCTCAGCAGGCATCACAAGTATTTCCAGGTTAAATCATCAGAGAAGGCAAGAGATAAGAGCAAGCTGATTTGCAGTCCTTGTGATAGAATATAAGGACACTGAAGGTGTGGATGGTGTAAGAATTCATCTGGAAGATACCAGCATTTTTTTTTATACCTTATTATTACTGTAAATGTAATGTGGGGTTTTTGTTTATGTATGTGTGATTGGTTTTGTATATTGAGGCCCTGATGCTGATGGAGGTGCCAGTATTAATAGAATCATAGTCATTATGTTGGAGAAGACTTTTAAGATCATTGATTCCGACCTTTAACTGAACACTGCCAAGTCCACCACTAAAGCATGTCCCTAAGTACATCTACACATCCTTTTTTTAAAATACCTCTAGAGATGGTGATTCAACCACTTCCCTTGGCAGCCTGTTCCAGTGCTTCATAACTCTTTTTTTTGATGAAGACATTTTTCCTAATAGCCAGTCTAAACCTCTTGTGGTGCAACTTGAGGCCATTTCCTCATCTTATTGCTTGTTACTTGGGAGAAGAGACTGACCCCCACCTCACTACAACCTCCTTTCAGGCAGTAGTAGAGAGTGGTAAGGTCTCCCCCAAGCCTCCTTTTCTCCAGGCTGAACAGCCCCGTTTCTCCAGCTACTCCTCATAAGACGTGCTCAAGACCCTTCACCACTTCCTTACTCTTCTTTGGACGTGTTCCAGCGCCTCAGTGTCTTGTAGTGAGGGGCCCAAAACAGCATAGTATTTGAGGTGTGGCCTCACCAGTACTGAGCACAGGAGGACAGTCACTTCTATAGTGCTGAATAGATGCTATTTCTGGTTGAAGAGAAGCTCAACATGACCCAGCATATGCACTTTCAGCCCGGAAAGCCAGCTGTATCCTGGGCTGCATCGAAAGAAGCGTGTCCAGCAAGTCAAGGGAGATGATTTTCATCTTCTACTCTGCTCTCATGAGGCCCCACCTGGAGTACCTCCAGCTCTGGGGCCCCCAACATAAGTGGAGCCTGGACCTGCTGGCAAGAGTGCAGAGGAGGGCCACAGGTTATCAGAGGAATGGAGCACCTCTGCTATGGAGACAGGCTGAGATAGCTGGGGTTGTTCAGCCTGGAGAAGGCTTCAGGGAGACCTTAGAGCAGTCTCCTAGTACCTAAAGGGGGCCTACAAGAAATCTGGAGAGGGACTTTTTACAAGGGCATTTAGGGATGGGATAAGGGGGAATGGCTTTAACCTAAAAGAAAGTAGATTTAGATTAGATATTAGGAAAAAATTCTTCCCTATGAGGATGCTGAGACACTGGAACAGTTTGTCCAAGAGAAGTTGTGGATACCCCATCTCTGGCAGTGTTGAAGGCCAGGCTGAATAGGACTTTGAGCAACCTGGTCTATTGGAAGATGTCCCTGCCCATGGCAAGGGCGTTGAAAGTAGATGATCTCTAATGTCCCTTCTGTCCCAAACCATTCTATGATTCTATGTATTATTATATAAAATACCTTGTCCCTTCTTTTTTCCTCTCTTTCATTTGCTTGGCTCTTTAATATGATCATCTCTCTCATTTTGTTTTGCAGTGTTAAGTACTGCTCTCTTAGCCATCCCTCATAAAAGACTCCTCTCTGCTTAAAAGACAGAAGTGATTTTTCCTCACCTGTTACAGCTTAAACACAGTTTCTGTTAACAAAGATGAACTAATATTGAACAAATAATTTCTCATGAAGGAGGCCTTGCCAACATCCTGTGTCATGTTCTGGTTACTTTTGCATATTCTCTAGTCCAGAGCTGGTAGGGTGCCAGCAGGTGATCGTAGGTTCCAGAGTGTGTTTCAGCCTCTGTGGGTAACTTGAAGTATGGCACTACGTTGTATGAGCCCTTTAGCATCAGTATCATATAGCTGAAGAACCTTTGGTGCTACTTTCTACATCCACAGGTGAGTATGTCCGTGGCAGATTTGCTGCATCTCTGGTATCTAACAAACAGTCTATCCTGGGTAAATCCACCAAATGTCTAATTCTGTTTTCTCTGAGCCACCATTTCCTTAATTCTTCCTGTTTTTAAGATCTGTGTGTGTCAGCTTTTTTGGCCCTACAAGATGCATACCAAAACTTTCATATAATTCAGAGCCATGGGACTTTTGCCATAAATGTTGAAGAATCAAGGAGAAAGCATGCACTCTCATGGTTTCACCCTCTCAGTCTTCTGTGGTGGAAGTTGTTTATTTGCATGCACTGATCACTTAGGCTCTTGGGGGTTTGCTTCTTGTTGGGATACCATCTTTACATGTCACAGTCTCTAAATTTCTAGGAACTGTTCAATGATGCAGGTCTAGGTCTTTGCAGTTAGCCAGAATAAATGCTCTCTATTCAAGAGATATTTCAAGGACTGCTCAGAATTTAATGTTTTGAGTTTTACAGCTTTTAGTTCTATAAATTCCCTTTTTTTTGTTTGTTTGTTTTGTTGTTTTTTTTTTCTTTCAATGTTTGGGCAACAACAAACTTGTAGTTCCTTATTTTATACCTCAGTCTTTTGATTCAACTGTGTTTGTTTGCAGATGTTCATAATTTGAAAGAAGATTGTATAATTAGGTAAACTCCCTGGTACTTGCAACTACTTTTGCACTGCCTTTCTGAAAGGAAAAATACACACTGCTGAAAACTGTAATTGGAATAAATGACTCTTCATTCTTTGCTGTAATTACCATAATGTAATTCTGAGCACAGATGGGAAATTGCTATTAATAGGACCTGTTTAGAATTATAAAGGAGAAAATGGCAAGGAATCATGCCAAAATTTGTTTCTAAGAGAGTTCTACAATTACTTTAGAAATGGTTAGTAACAAATAATTTCCTAAATGGCAGGCTTTTTTTTTTGGTTTGGTTTGTTTTCTTTTGTGTTTGCATGTTTGCCTTTTTGAAGCTATTTAAAATATCTAGTATTTTTAGTATTGTATATTTGTATTTCATTTCCAAGGGTTCCACCCAAACTCCTTTTTTGTTTGCCCTCACTGTTGATCTACATAAATACTCCCAGATTTACTACTTGATTGCCATGTATGCCATCAATACAAATGACTCGCTATGCTACACAGCAAGCACATGTGGACCCTGAGAGATGCCCGATTGGTCACCATAGTCACAATTACGCCAGGAACAATTCTTTAACTCCAGTGTACTCAGTCTTATTTCTTATCAATCCACTTACTGAGGCACTGCTAAACAACTGAAACTTTCAGAGAAATTCAATCTCTCTTTATAAGTATGAGCTCCTCTGGCATAATTTTATGTCTTTTGTGAGGTAATATTCTTTCCCATTTGTTCCTAACGATCAGGTAATAGCCTGAGGAATGAAGACAGTCTTTGCTGTAGTATTAGTTGCTTTCACTGCAAATTTTATTCTTGCATATGATGTGTAAGCGCTATTAGTATTGGTTTTGTGGGGAAAGGAAAGAAGTTCACAAATTGACTGAATGATATTTTTTTTTTTATGTTTACATGAGTTATTTTTCTTTAATTTTTCTACCATCATTTGCTTTTTGTCACGTGCGAGGATACACAGTTCTGTCTGTCTGTCTGCTCCGCCCTGTTTGGTCATTATTTCATATACAACTGATGCAGATATGTATGTGCTGGCTATTTTTTTTTTTTTTCCTTTCCAAACTGAGTCTTGATTCATCAGAAGGTTTTAAAACCTCTGGGCTTAAGAAAGAAGAATCATGGGTGTCACATGTTTCCCAGCTGAGGACAATATTGTCTTTGGGTAAATTCTGAAATGCAAGAGACTGACTTAAAAAACTCACCAACTTATAAGGATGCTAGGTAGAGACACCATCCCACTAGCTCTTTCCCACTTGTGCTTCTGCACACCGACAGCCCAGCTGACCAGCAGATGGGGGATGTTGTGGGTTCTGTAGGAGGACAGGTAGCTCTTCACCAACTTTCTTCTATTCAACTCAGGCGAATTCAACCTTATAGTAATAGGGATTTTGCTTTCTTCAGAAGATGACATAGCTCTGAATAATTCCCTTTTTGAAATTTTTTCCAAGTGTTTCACTATTTAAGGATTTCTTCTTTGAGGTGAAATTGGCATTTGAGCACTTGCACCCTCTTTTATGCTGCATTCAACATCATGATTGTTTTTTGTTTGGCCTCTCACTCTCCATTTCTGTGTATAAATAATCTCAGGAGTTTTTGTCACATTCAGGTAAACTGATCTCTAACATTGCCTCTAATTCTGCTCTTAACACCATATTCAGTGAGTTCATGTGCGTTCTTTTGGTCAGCCCTGAACTGGTCAGGCAGTTGGACTAGGTGATCATTATAGTCCCATTCCAGCTGAAAAATCCTATCCTATCCTATCCTATCCTATCCTATCCTCCCCTCTCCTCTCCGAGCTGTAGTACTTTGTCTTTATTTGCATTACATCTTGTTCACAATTTGTTTTCTAAGTCATATTATCTGAATGAAAAAGTAAGATAGCAGTAGTTTTACATGGAAAACTTCTTTTGTGTTTACCTGAAAATTTTACTTTTGTATTAATTCTTGCAGGCCACAGCAAGGGTCTATAGTTAGTTTGTAGTGTCACAGGGTCATAGTTATATTCTGTAGTGTGATTACAGCAGGCTTTGTGCTTTCATCAGTTTCAGTGGGAGTTCTCCTATGAAGCCCTGATGCTGACTTGTATGACCAGTATGAGTCCTAATTTCTCTATCTACAGTACCTGCTTCTGAGTTATTCGCTGCTTTGTGTGTGCAGGGGGTTATAACAAATTTTAAACCACTGGTTTAACCTTTCATGTATTTTAGGATCTTGACAGTGCTATAGCAAGGAGACAGAGTTTGGAGATGGAGATCAGAAACCTCCAAGATAAACTGACTGCTAACCAGAAAGCTTTAGATGTCTCAAAGTTGGAATTGCACAATCTGAAGAAATCTTCCAGTGAGCTGGATGGAAGCTTGAAGAGCAGCAGAGAAGAGGTCAGGACTGCTCAGAGCTCTTTAATGTCTTTTAAAGAGCAAATTGCTACCCTACTCAGTGGTGGATCTGCAACAGTTAAACCTTCAGAGAAGTCCATTTTGGAAAGAATCAAAGAAATAAATTGCAAAGAGGAGAGCAAAGAAATAGTAAGTTGGCAACTGCTGTACTCACCCAACATGTGTATTTATTCTCTTTGCATCCTATGTAATTTTATTAATCTGTTAAAATGTTGGTTCCTTCAGTTGTGTGAAATTACACAAATCTTTAATTTTTGTTGTCTACTGATTTGATTGGTGAAAACCATCTATGTTTTATTAAGTAGGAAGGGGTCAGAAATGAAATGAAATGAAATGAATGATGGATGCTGCTAACAAGGAAAGACACAATAGTGACTTCAAGGATTGACTTGTTTCTCTAAGCGGACATAATCGATGAGTTGCCCCAGGCAACTTCTTTCCCTTCAGTGTATTAAACCTGCACCTAAAAAGAAAAAAGTACTTTCACACTTATAGTTAAACATTGTTGAAACCATAACTATTCACCATACAGGAGAAAGGCAAAAGGAAGGCAGCTGGGTATTCTAATGCTTTGGCTCAAGGCACTTGGGCTTATAGTGCTTGCGAAGATGCGTTTGCATGTACAGGGAGAGAAGGGACAGCTCAGGAGGAAGGCAAGCCAAAATGCAGTCTGACCAGTGTCAGAATTCTGACACTGCACTGCACTTTCTCAAATGGGTATGTATTAATTTTGTCAGTAAAACCTATTATATAATTGAAAGTCACCCACTAAATCAAAAGTTGTTTTCACTGAGTCACTGAAAAACAATTTCTGTGTCCTTAACAGATTTTAAGATTCTAGCATCTCTGGCTGATATGATAGTTTTTTATGTTAGCAGATATTTTTGTTTTCTGTCCAAGACTGGAAATAACTCTTGAAAATATCCCTGTGCAATTTGATTAGATATTTTATTAAAAAATACAAACCAGCTCCCCTGTACCTTAGTTTGAGGGTCAGTATGCCAAATTTCAATGAAAGCCAGCTTTGTGAAAAGTCTTGATATTTGAAAGAGATCCATTGAAGTAGAAGTGTGGTAGGATCTTTTTAATACAGAAGCTCTTTACATATGGTTTTGCTATATGTCAGGGACTGTTGTTTCCATAAGCAAAATACTTTAAATTGAAATCTGATAAGAATTTTATATGCATGTGTGTTTGCTCTATTTGGTGTTTTGGCATATAGTACACTCTGTTGAGAAGTTGATTATGTTGAGGACTGCTGAGAAGGGGAAATTTAAGTAGCTATTCACTAAAAAGGTTTTGCTTCTGGGAATACTTTCAGGTGACCTGCTGCTTTTGTAGGATTCAGTTGCAGCTAAGTCTGTTTACGTACCACGTTGAGCAGCTGTTAGTCCTTTTGTGTATATACTGCAGTACATGCATCGTGTGTGCAACTTATTTCAGTTCTTATTGTTCCTGATTTTATTTCTTAATATTAGCTTTATATTCTGTGTTGCCTGTCCTGCAGACCTGTAGTATTGGGAGGATTTAAACTTGGTCTTTAATTTGTTGCAGTTATGGACTTTTTCAGCTGCTGAGAGGAACATGCCTGGTTCTCCAAGTAATAGCATTGATTTGAGAAGTTGTGTTCTGAGAGACAGTTGCTGTAAAATATACAATAATCAATGTATCTTTTTCTAAACAGCTGTGATTATTCTTATTTTAGAGGTAAAGAAACTGGTGTTCAGAAAACCAGGTATTCCTCCATAGCAGTATTAAAATTCATTTATTTGCTATAACCTCCTTCCCCTTCCACTGAAAGACCTGTTAACTTTTCCCACGGAAAATAAAGGTTTTTTTGGGTGTGAGTGTGTGTGTCTGAGGATGAGGATAGATTTAGTTTTCAGTATTACTGAAAACTAAATTTAATCAAAATTAAATATATGTCTAAAAGAAAGCCTTTATTACTAAGAGCAATTATCAACTCCAATCTGCTGCTGCTAAATCTGTGCTTTGGAACAAAGATTCTGGTCGAACAGTTGCCACCTTTTTTTGGTTTATTTTTATATAATAGAGGAGCTATGTCAGGTAGGTCTAGCGCAGCATTCTGCCTCTGCTAGCAAATGCAGCAATCACCTGCCATGCTTCTAGCAATGTGAACCCAAAATGCTAATTCTTCCTCCTTAAAAAAAAAAAAAAAAATAAAAAGTTGTGGCTCAGTTTCCTGAATGATAAATGTTAGCTTTAAACTTAATATTGTTCAGTGGTTTTGTTCATTGGAGCTGAATGGTGAAACTTTGTTGATCACTGTATTTGCTAAGTATATTAAGCAGTGAAGCTTTAATGTTTTAGTGCTCCGTTTTATTTGGCAAAATTTATTTGCATGGCTCCAAAGGGAACTTTGTTACTAAAGCAGTGTTGGCATTTGTTCTCAGAAGAGTTTCTGCATTAAGTTTAGGGGCTTTGAAATAACTAAGCTAAAATGCCAGTCTTACGCATCTGTGAATCTGTTTCTAGTAGAGCATAGACTTTGTCATCAAAGCTGGTTTACATTGAGCTGCTTTTCTTTCTGCTGATCAGGGCTAAAAAAAAAAACAAACAACAAACCCATAAACATTTTCTCAGGTTTTATTTGTAGGGAATATACATGCTGGTATATATTTGTAAATCAGATTCCTATTGTATCTCTGGGCGAGTTTTTTTTTTTCCAGGATTTGGATGCAACATCAGTGTTAGGATGTGTATGCTTTACTATCAGTCAATCAAGAAAAAGATTAATTATCTTCATATAGGATTTCTTTCTTAGACAGACCTTTCAGTAAACCGAGCAACCTTAAGTAAAAGACATACACAAGTGAGTCATGAAACATCTTGGCAAGGTCAATTAGCCTGTAGTGCTGCTGGTGCCCAAGCCAGCTTGTTTCAAAACAGTCCATTTGTGGCTAAAATCCAGCAGCAATGCCAAGACCGCTAGGGTTATGAATCCAGCAGCTGGCTGCTTTGCTGTTGGAAATTAAACATGTGCTAATGAATGTGCTAATGTGTAACAGGAAGAGGCTTACAATTAGGTCGTCTTTTTCCCTGAGAAAAGATTGTATCATTTCTGTCAGGACATTCTGCAGGCAGCTTGCCTTTGCTATCTAGGTATGTGGGATCTGGAAAAGACAAATGCAAGAGTATGGGAGAAAGAGGATCCTCTCTGAGTGTTTTGATGTCTTTTCTAAGCAGGTTTTGGTTTATAATTTTTAAATTATCACTGCATCTCCTCTGGGAATTTTGTGTACACGGCCATATATACTAGGTGAACTGAGAAAATGTTCATCTTTACATCCAAGCCTGGGCAGATATGTCAGGTTCACCTCTGCACATGCACCTGTCAGAATGAGCTGTGAAAAAATAATATTTCAAAAGGCCTGTGAGAAAATAATTCACTGCAACTGCTGTAATGATATTTTGTATGAAACTGCTATAGTCAGAATTTCTGTGAAATCTGAAATGCTCTTGAAGATTATGTCTCCTAATAATAATGATTTTGGTATCTGAAGGGCATTTGAGTTAGTTGTAGTCTGTACACTAGCCCTTAGCATTAGCATTCAAAAAATAAATCACATATACTCTGACAGTGTCCAGTGATAGGTATTCTACTGCAGGTTGAGTAAGTGCTTTGAATCAGTGTCCTAATGGTCTTTTCAGCAGTTATTGTAAGACTTGTATCAGCTGAATATGTTTGGACAGCTCTTGGGTGTGTTGGTCATTTATCATTTGGAACATACTGGGGGGGTTCACAGGCACCTGGAGTCCAAGGCGAGTAAATGTTCTCAGTTCATACAAAGCATGGTCCTGGTTATGAGGTCTTCAGGTTCAGGTCCTTTCTGTTTGACAAGTTCTGTTGCAGATCTGTGGCACAACTAAAATCCATATGGGTTAAATTGTTTCTCTTAGCTACTTGCAGCTGATTGTATAGTGCCTTAATTTTATCAGGTTTTGTCATTGCATATTGATATACAGACTCTTAAATGCAAAATTGACTAGGCTATACTCCTAAAAGCTTATTATGAGAGAAAAAGTTCACCGAGATTTTAGTGAGGGTTATTTAGTGGCAGCAGGTTGGTGTCGAAGGGAGGGCCTGCCTTTGGAATAGAGCACTTGCAACTTCTTTGAAGAAATAAAAGGTGTTAGTTCATCTGCTAGCCATATTAAAACAAAAAGCAGGCAATGTTTGTTTGCAGGCTGACTGATCAAACTGCACAAGTCTTAGGCACAGAAAATCATGGGAGTGAGTACTGCAGGACCAAAAATGCAGCCTTTGTAAGTGTTTGGATACAGGTATGGACATATAATAAGGGTGCAACTCTGTTTTAGGAAATCTAAAACAGTTCTAAAGCTGTTGATTGTCCCTTAGCCAAGGATAAAGGTTACTCCAGGATGCTCTGGAAGATAAACTGACAATCTGGTGGTTTTGTGGTCTCACCTCCTGTGGTATGACACCTCACCTTCTCATGATTATGGATCTTTAAAGCCTGTCAAAGACCCATGCAGCTGGGCTGTTCCCAGAGCTGCATTGCAGCCTAGTAAAGGGATTGGGTTCTCTGGCAGCAGCACAGGACTTGTGGGCAAAGATTGCTAAAGGTTTTTTGTTTTGTTTTTTTCCCCTGCTGAGAGATGTGTTTTTTTCCCCTGCTGAGAGATGAGCATAAAATATGTGTGTTCTTGCAGTATTATTATTGTTCAGTGTTTTCTACCACTGTGTGAGCCGCAGTAATCTCTCAGTGGTTTTTTAGGCAGGCTGGGTGCAAACTATTGTTCATATTTAATTGCAGTCCAAGTGGGAAACTTTTTTTGTGCCATTAAAATTAATGGGAGTTTCGTGTGCTAATTGTTTATTAACAGAAGGCAAACAGATGTGTAAAATGAAGAGACTGTGTGGAGATGAGTGTCTGAACACTGAGTTACAAATGCAACATAATTGTATAACCAAATAATTATGTGACAGTAAGAAGATGAGAAAGGAGAAAGAGGGAAGGAAGCAAGCAACTTTTTTGATAGAATTGTCTTTCAGTATTTGGCACTAATCATATGCTTTCAAGCATTTAATTTAGAAATAGTTTGCAATTTAAAAACCATGGCATTATGTGTAGGTGTTGCAAAGTTAACTGTAGAGTTAGAAGTGTTTTCAGACACTAGTTGTGAATCTAGTTTTGTGTTGTGGGATTTTATCCTTTAGCCTTGGGCTCTGGCTAGATTACAGAAATTAATGTTTTGTTTTGTTGTTTTTTTTTTCTGGCAAAACCTTTCAGTTAAACACCCTTTAACAGATAATGACTCCTCTGAGAATTATCCATATCTACAGTCTACCTGCATGCTGCATATATTTTCTAAATCACTTAACTTTTTTCCACTCAGCTCCTGGATAGACTAGTGATTTTATTGGCTTATTTTGAAGAGTGTTAGTTGACTGCCAGGTGTATCTGTTTTACTAACATCTCTGGAAAGTTTGTGTATAAATTAGCTTGTATTATCTTTTTATGGATATTAGACCCTTTTAGTCAGTTGACTTATCTTAAGTATGGTTTTTGAGGTTCATTTTTGGGTGTCTCATGTGTTATCACTTCTGCCATTTTCTCATTGTTACAGCAGGTTTAAATGCTTGTATTTTAAATGCTTATATTTTAAAGATAGGTATTTTACCCTCTTTTTAATAACTTGAAGATGCATCTTTCATCTTTCTAACCTTTCCATGCTCACCTAGCTGCATATATTTTGTTGGTTTGCTTGCTCCCTAGATGGTATCTCAGCTTGAAACCCAAATAGCTAAATTGACTGAAGCTTTGGAAAATCAGACCAGATTGTACCAAGAAGCCATGGAGCAGAGACAGAAAGCTGAAAGATGTTCTGAGACTTTCCAGAATCAACTGAAACACTTGGAAGAGGAATTACTCTCTGTAGATCTGATGCAGGATGGCTTGAAGCTTGAGAAACAAAAAGTAGTTGCATGCATTATTTTCTTTGGCACAAAAGTCACTAATGATAGAGATACAGCTGATTGCATTGCATTGATCTGACAGACTATTACCCAAAGAAATGCAAGTAATATGAATTAGCAAAGTCGGGCATCATGTAGGGAGTATAATATCTTTTTTTTTTAACCAACAGTTCATTTAATGTGGAAAAAATCCCAACCAGATTAAAAGAAGTTTTTCTAAAGTTATCAGAAGTCCTTCAAAGATCCTCTGATCTCAAAGCTTTATCTGATCTCTCAGATTTTCTCTAATATGTCATCTGGCCTACAGTCTATCAAGATCTTTCAATACTTGATTCTTTTATATCCTTAGACCATCAAGACTACCAGGATTTTTTGCTAATTTTAAGAATGAATACACTGTTAGCCTGTAACACATCCACATACTAAGACTGTGAAAATGACGCAGTACCTGGAAAGCTGAACCAGCAATCCCGTATAGCAAAGAAAGACAAAGTTGTAGCATGTTACCAGGCCAAGATCAATGATTATAAACCTGAATTTGCAAAGAATCAACAGTTTGGTGCTGGCTGTTTCACATTTGTCTATGATGCGATTACTTTTATGAATGAAACATCCACCACATCAGAAGCAAAGCAGAAAATGGAGCAGTTCCTTCCTCTCTGCGTCCTCTGTAAAGAAAGTGTGGTCCTGGCTTCTTATTTTCTCACTAAATTTTGCTGCAATAGAGAAATTTTTGTCGTGATTTTTTTTTTCCTGCTAATGAACAACCTCAGTGCTTTCTTCTGCTGATGTTTTTGTCTTTTTGAACCAGAAGCATAATGAAACAGAAAGAGATTCTTGCCATGTTTTATTGTCTTAGGCTCTAGGAACAATTATGGAAATGGTTTGTTGTGTTATTGTTTTGATTATGGGCTGCAACAGAAGTAGGAGAAAACAAAGGAAAACATAATTCTTAGTGAGAAAGACAGCTTTGGGTTTTGCAAAAGAGGCTAATTGAGACCAGGGAACTAATAATTTTTAAAGAGCTAGTAGGGCAGGACAAAAGAAGGAAAAAACAGATTAAATGATATTTTGTATCTGTATGTGTTCACATCAATAACCGAATAGAGATGCAATTAAAATAATCTCTAAAGCAATCTGTAGAGCATTAACTGTTACCTTTAAAACTTGGTGTTCCAAAGAAGGGCAAAACACTGACTATCTTGACATTCCTGTGTCTTCTCAGACTACATTGTATCTCACCCAGGGCATCTCTGATACCAGTTTTATCTGGTTTAATGCTTGCAGCAGTGAGGAGTTGCAGCACTTGCAATTGGTTGGGATGTAGCTGTCCTTAAAAACTTCTCCCTGCCAATGCATGGCTGTGTACAGCAGCAGTGCCACAGGCAGGAACTGGAGTCAAAAGCAGACGCACATACCTAGTGCTCTTCTTACTGCAGAGGATCAAAAAAAATAAATCTGGTCTTGCTAACAAGATAAATACAGTAGGTCCGGGGATTCATGAACAAAATAATTGTTGGTTAAGAAAAAAAATGGAGAATTTGCAGTTGGGAAGGTGTACTATAAACATTCTATTTCAGTACCCTATTTCTTGTGGATAGTAGACTTGGCTATGTATAGTTGGTTGCCGGTGTAAGGGAATTGCTTTTAAATTGTACGTCAGGACTTTTAATGAAGTTATCTTTTTACCCACTTTTCCATGTCTTATCTTAGTACCTGAAATTTCTGGAGCAACTTAATGAGAAGATGAAGCTGGATAGCCTAGCAGCTGAAGTTGGATTTGATATGAATGTGAATGCAATTCTAGCCAGGGTAGAACAGTTAGTGAAACTGGAAGGTGATGCAGTGATTGAAAACAAGACTATGGCATATAGCCTAAGAAGGAAGGTAAGCAAATAAGACATGATATTACTGTTTGTTTCAAAGATAAGCATTGTTATGGATATATTTTTATGGTGGCTTCCTAGAGGCAGCAGGTTGGAGCTTCATGCTTGTACAAGGAATTTCAAAGGTGCCCGAAAAAAAACAAAACCCCAAACCATTTGCAAACTGTGCAGACAGTATATTAAACCAACTAAACCCACAAGTCTGTTAAATACATAATACTGTTTTTCACAACTTCTTAAATAATGTATGAATTTATACATGTATATATGTATGTCTACTTTTTAATACACATTTATAATCTATTTCTTTAAACAACTACTATTGATATTTAAATCTAAAAGGATTATCTAGGAAGGGGGGTATCTTACACAAACTTCTCTAGAAACTAGTAGGTTGTACTTCACCAGGAATTTCAACATTTTCAAAAAGACTGTGCCCTTTAGGGACACAGATACCCTTCTGTCATCCTGTCATGAAAGAGTGAAATCTTCAGGTTTTAGCCTTATCAGAAGGTTTAGAGCTTAGAATTAGGTCTGTTTAAGGTTTAAAACAACACTGTATTTTCTCTGGATGCAGCTGTCTTTTTAGAAGGGGGTATGGTATATATGTTAATACTCCTCAGAAGTTCTAGAGCAAAGCCTGACAGCTCAGCTCAGGCTTTTGAGAAGATGGGTAGCTCCCTGAGTGCCGTAATTAAAAATTAAGCTGCTGGACCTTGTGTTTGATCCAGCAGTGGATGAGAGCAGTGGATTAGAGCTTTTCTATTTCTGTATGTTGATTCTCCTTCTTGCGCACTAGCATTAATTAAGTGATTAAAGATGGAAATATTTTAAACTACTGCCACTGAAATCACTGTTTCCTTAACCAATTTCTCTTACCTCTTGCATTTGAGTAGCATCTTCTACTTCAGGCCAACTCAGATGTTACGAATGATGCACAACGTTCAATAGGGTGCAGTCCATAGATAAATTCATTCTAAAAGGTAGTGCACAAATTCAGAGATGGAGGAGCACAATGAATTGGTAATATAAAAGGTATCAAGTTTTGTATATATGTTTATGCTGCTTTACAGAGTTTTCAAGAAAGGAATAGGAGTTCAAGTTAAATATACAAGATGGGGATTAAATTTACAAAGTGATCTGTGTAGTGTCATTGTCTTTCACATCTATTTTCTCAAATATCCTTGTGTTTGGAAAATCAGTTGAAGACTCAGAAAGAAAAACTTGAAAGCAAAGAGCTGCACGTGAGCATTCTGCGGCAGAAAATAACCCAGTTGGAAGAGGAGAGGAAAGTGAGGACTGCCTTAGCTGTAGAGAGGGATGAGGCCAATCTCACCATCAGAAAGTTGCATAAAATGACAGAGAAGTTACAGAAGCAGCTTGATCTGGCAAGGCAAATGAACACTGATCTCAAAGCCAAGCTGTCTGAAACCAATGAACTTAAGGTGAGTTAAAAGATTACTTTTGTGCTTCTATTAATTTTTCTATTCCAGTTGGATACAGCTGTAGTTCATTTAAAGTAAATATGTTCATGGAAGACTGCTCTAATCCGTGTAGGTGGATAAAGAAAATATAATATTAAATATTAATATTTCTAATATTTTTTGGGTTTTTTGCAATTTGTCTTGATATACTAAGTAGATTCTGTAAAGCACAATGTCAATTTTTGGGCTTGAGTAAGAAAAAATACATTACATGCATCCCTTCCTTTCCTGTTGATATGACTATAATCCTACATTTTCCCATACATTGCTCACAGAAGAACTATTCTGATAGGTATGGAGAGAAGGGGGAAGAGATTTTCTTGCATAAAACAAGGTGCTAAATTTTCACTGTTCCTGTGTTCAGGTGAGTACAAGTAGTTTGCAGTCATTGGTAGTTTGTCACAGCTGGAAGAAAGGAATATTGATTTTATGTGAATTTGTGTCTTGTGGCTGATGGAATGAAATAGATAATTAGGTGCATGTTGCAACAATTTTTACCAGCAAAACATTTGGCAACTCTTTTTCATACTAGCAGAGTGTGAACTCTCACTGTGAGTTACTGTCTGTCTAGTTACTGCTTTTCACAAAACCTTCAGAGAATTAACTCTTTGAATTGAAAATCTTTTTGTTAATTGAGTTAAAATTGGCCAGTCTCCTTTAACAGCTTTTCAGTGCACACATACATGTGATTTCAGCAAGAACCCATAAGAAACTACATTAAAATGCTTATTCATAACTGTTCCTGATGTTTTTATTATATGCTTGTGTTAGGTGGAAAAGTTTGACAAATTTAACCGTACTTATGTTACTGCAGATTAAAACTTTGGAACAGAACAGAACAATAGAAGAACTCAAAAAATCTCAAGGCAAATTGGAAAGAATGAAAGAAAAGGCTGAGAAACAGCTCACCTCTCTCAAATCAGAACTTCTTTTAAAGGAGCATAAAGCTACTGAAGATAAAGAAAAAACCGAAAATATGTTAGAAGCAGTTACCAATGAGATGAAGGTGCTTAAAACAACCCTTGCAGAATTAGCAAAAAGGGAGAGACAGGTAGGTGTATAAGTATTTGACAAGTGCTGGCTGTCACAGAGTATAAGAATGTGGTGGTATAGGTGGAGCAGCTATCCAGCTGTGCTGAAAACTTTTGTGAAGGAAATTTTTGCTCATACTTATGAGCCAGAATGACAGCCTGCTTTAGGACTAATGATCCGCTCTGGTGGCTGTAGGAAATAACAGCAAAGTGTGCATATTCTTGAGTAGACATCTAAAACCAATAAAAAAGCCTGTGTTCAAAGCATTATTAAATCATACTACAGAGTAAAAAACATGGAGAACTGAAGCTATATGTGAAGAATCAAAAAAGTAGAGATTGCTAGAAGGGATATATGGTAGGGAAATAGTTGGATATATTGAAATTTTACAAGAGTAACTAAGTTTACAGATATTCATACTGGATTTCCTCTGTCTGTAGGGTGAACAGAAAACTTTCCTGACTTCATATGTCCTTGTTGCATATTTCTGGATATAAATAAATATCAGCATAACCAGCATTCATTTTAATAAGCCTACATAAAGAGTATATATAATGGCTTATGGCAAAAGGATGTTCACAGAGACTGGTAACACCAGTATATGACCACGGCAGTCAACTAATGATTAAAATCTGAACATATTTTGTTTGTATGAAATTAAGTCCTTATTTTCAGTAGTACTTGGAATATGAATGTTAATGGTTTCGGTTGAGTTTTAATGGTTTTGTTATAAGGATTTTTTTCATTCCTAACCTCCACTCTCCCTTATTTTTTATTTCTTTTTATTGGAATGAGATCCCTTCTAGTTTTCTGTAGGTGCAGCATGGAAACAAAATGTAGTGTGTGTTTTTGGCTTCTGCTCCCTCTCCTAATATCTTGGGTTAATGCTTTAAATCGCATTAATTTCCAATTTTACTTCAGATAATTTTGCTCGCTGGATGGAAGGTGCGAAGAAAATGGAGTGCTTAGTGCCACAGCAAACCTCTGGTTTTGAGTCTTTAGTGATGTTTATCTTTTATTATTTTTCTCACTTGCTTCAAGTTGTGTCTATCTTGGGCAGTATTAACTGTTATTGAAGAAAGTCTTATATAGTGAGTTAGGTGGTATTTGTACTAGCTTCTAAAATTTCAGCAGAACTGTTGTATTCTTAATACCTATGTTGCATTGTTTTTAAAGCTGAAATACATTTTTCATCTATTTTTTCCTATGTCTTATGTGTTTTAGTGCAAGATTTTAAAAAGTTGTGGTGAAGCGCTGGAATGGGTTGCCCAGGGAAGTTGTGAATGCTCCATTGCTGGCGGTGTTCAAGGCCAGGTCGGACAGAGCCTTAG